>JAWNPL010000206.1:0-102388 GCA_035047545.1 Drosophila paranaensis | reverse complement strand
GTAACAGGCAGATCCCATAAAGTATATGTATTCTTGATCAGGGAGAGAAGCTGAGTCGATTTAGTCCTGTCCGTCTGTCCGTCCGTCCGTCCGTCCGTATGTGTGAACGAGTCGATCTCAAAACCTGTAAGAGCTAGAGACTTGAAATTTTTTATGTAGATCCCTGCATACAGTGCGCAGATCAAGCTTGTTTCAAAAAAACGATAACAACTATCGTTTTAATGCTATCGATTAAAAACGTTATCAGAATGAAGTTATTAAATTGTATCTCCCACGTCTTTATATGTAGAGTCCCCAGATTTTTTTGTTAGTTTTATATTTATTTAATTTTGATTTTTGTTAAATTTTGGATACCGGCTCCAAACTTCCCCAAATATTTAAATTGAGGGTAGGTGCACTCAACGCCAATAATGAATGCGTTTGCATTTTTTAAAATTTGAAAAAATTTAATAAAATATGTTGATCATAAGCTGAAGAGTTCATTCAAATCCATTAATTCACGCAGAAGTTATTAAACAAAAAGTTTGGCCCATCGGCCAAACACGTGACCACCAACGCAAAGCAAATTGTTTTCCTATTCATGTGCACACATACACACATACATCTAGCAAATTCTAAGACCCGCAAGTTTTAGTGTACATATTTCCAATAGATGGCGCTATGATTTGCGAATTATCAGCTGCTCAGTTGGATCGTAACATGGATGGCGCTATTCTACCGAACCATAGATGGCGCTATTAGCTAAACAATTGAAAATGAATTGAATTTAGTTTTCTGTGCGTTTATGCGAAATGCTAATTATGCAGTATTTTAAAAAGGCAGACAGCGCGGGGTTTAAGGTATCTCCTAGTCGGGACCCCCGACTAGAGTTTTCTTACTTGTTTTATATACACATGCGTATGTACGTTCATTACAAGCTTCTTTTTTTCATGGCAATGCTATGGGAAATTAAATGTTAAATAACTTTTTTTTCTAGACAAACGATTTTGATTAAACTCGTTGGGCGTGATTATGTCATCCATATGTATGTATGTGCCATAGCACAAGTACGGCGTAGCACCCAAAATTTAGCTAAAACCGAAATTGCGTATGGCCCAAATAACACTAAGTGCAAAATTTGAAGACTCTAGCTATACAGATGAATTAAATAGAATTTTATAATCGAATGAAGATATCGGGGTGTAGTCGATAACATTAAAACGATTATATGTATCGATTATTTGAAGCAAACTCGATCTTTTCGTGCTTTTTTTTTTTAATTTAATAATAGAATAAGTGTCTCAAGACACTTATGAGCGTAAGAGGGTTAAGTGCATGAAATTTATTAGGGCACTGTAAAGAGCAACACAAGAGCGAAGAGAGCGGGAGCGAGTATCTCGAATTTGACGAACATAGAGTCACAACGAAGCCAGAGAGTTGAACCTCTGTGTAAAGAAAGAAAAGATAATAAAACAAGTAAGAAAACTCTAGTCGAGACCGCTCGACTAGGGTATACCCTGAACCCTGCGACGAACCGCAATTCCAAGCAATCTCCGTTTCTTTAATATACATAAGTATATATATGTTCATTACAAACAACATACACACACACATACACAGGCGCACACACACACAAGCGCCAGTCGTTGCGTCAGCTGTTTTTTGGCTGCTGTTTTCATGGCAATGTTATAGCAAATTAAATGTTTAAAACCTTTTTTCCAAGACGAGCGATTTTAATCAAATTGGGCGTGATCATGACATTCATAAGTGTGTATGTGCCAAAGCGCAAGTCTCTAGTAATTGATATACGAGAGTTACAAATTTGAGGCGAAGGGGGCGTGTCATCCAAAATTTAACAAAAACCGAAATTTCGTAAGGCTTACATAACACAAAATGCAAAATTTGAAAACTCCAGCTAGAAAGATGAATTGGATAGAATTTTATAGCTTAATTTAGATTTTCGTCTTCGTCATCTTTTCGTGATATACAGGAACCTACATAAAAAATTTCAAGTCTCTAGCTATTGTAGGTTCTGAGAACGTAGAGGTGTGGGCTCGAATCCCGGTGCGGTCATGTTGAGATTTTTGTTATATTTTCTTTATTCAGTAATTTTGTATTAAAATATTCTTTTCAAACTTATATATATAATTTGGCAAATCAAAAGACAAGGTCAAAGGTCACTAAGTCATCATGTTATTGGCTCAGAAGCTGCAGATGTTTCAGTTTTGATTTGCCACGCCCCCAGTGGCCGTAGACAAATAATTTTTAGCATATGCAAAGAGTGGGCGTTCAGGAATATAACTGTAAAGTTTGGATGCTTACATTCGAAAAATGCGAAAATTACAGGGTATTTTTCTGTATGTCACGCCCCTTTTGGGGCGTAACAATAATTTTTAAGGAATCGGTAGAGGAGGCCCCTAGTAACTTAGCATTCAATTTTGAAGCTTCTAGCGCTAAAACTGTGGGAGATATAAGCTGATATTAGTTGCCACGCCCCCTGAAGGCGTAGATATATCCGCCATACCTTTTCGATTGTGGGATGTTAACCCGAGTATATATGTCAAGTCTCAAGTCTCTAGCGTCAATAGTGCTCAAAATATAACGAAACTAGTAAAATAACTATATATTCAGATCCAATTTACCACGCCTCTAGTAGGCGTGGCCATAAAAATTTTTGTGCGATCTTTATGGGATCGTAACAGTAACCCACATGCCAAATTTGGGCGTTCTAGCTTTAAAACTGTAAAAGATACAGTTTGACCCGTTTTGCCACGCCCCCAATGGGCGTAGATATATCCGCCATAGCTTTTTGATTTTGGGGTATCGACATGAATGTTCAGTTAAAGTCTCAACTCTCGAGCCCTTCTAGAAGTAGTGTTTATGGGCTACAAGAAAATTCATTTTCCGATTTGCCACGCCCCTAGTGGGCGTATCGGGAAAATCTTGACACTTTATCTGACGAGGGTATACACGAGTATATATTTCAAATTTCAAGACAAACGGATTTTGCAGAAAACCAATATACTATATCAACGTAAGCCACTACAAACAACTTTAGCAGTTGACATGACCTTATCATAGTCGCGCCCTGTAAGGCCAGCACATTTACTGTTCATCATATACTTACACAACCAGCAATTAATAAATTGCACTTGTGTGGAATCAGAAGTTTGCCGTATAGAGCAAGTTTTTTTTTACAACAGGTCATATTGGCAATCGGGA
Organism: Drosophila paranaensis; assembly: GCA_035047545.1. Lineage (NCBI taxonomy): Eukaryota > Metazoa > Arthropoda > Insecta > Diptera > Drosophilidae > Drosophila > Drosophila paranaensis. The sequence goes on along the minus strand of JAWNPL010000206.1, from coordinate 99,187 downwards.
TTCAAGGGGGAAAAAAAAAACACAAAAATAGAAGATTAGAGACAGAAATGGAAAAAGCGCAAGGCAATGGGAGGATATATGTGTTGAAAGAGAAAACTCACATCAACAAAACGGGAGATTAGATAAAAATAAACAAGCGCAAAGCAAAGAGAGGATTGTGTTGAGAGAATCAACTCACTTCAACAAAACAGCTGATATAGAGCACGAGCGAAAAAGCAAACGCCAATCACCCACATCAACAAATGAATGGGGAATAAAAGACAGAGAAGAGCAGTGAAAGATAAAAAGCTGGATGAAAGTAAAAATAAAATTAGCGACGCTGCACAAATCACAAGCACCTCTCAAAAGCAAATACCGGACGCGGAGTACACCACTGCACACACGCACAACAGTGATAAATGGCAACAATAACCAAAACCAACAGTTAGAAATAAAAATATTAATTTTTAATCAAAAATAAAAAACAAAAGCCGCAAAAGTTGCTCTTTACAGTGCCCTAATAAATTTCATGCACTTAAACCTGTATTTCTTACTCTACATTATGCACAGTCGAATGACTGAAAAAATGGTTTAATATTTTTTATGTAAATAAAATGGTTTATTATTGAGTATAAATATTACATGTACGTAAAACAACCAAGTTAAGCATTTAATGATACAGGCATATACATATGTACATACATAGGTTTACCTGCAGTTTCAATCTGCAGGTCTCGAGTGCACTTTATTAAATTTACAATACTCGGTATATACTATGTACGTATAAGATTCACTGTACTTCCCTGATTGTTATAGCAATCCACGATCCTACTGTTTGTGTTCCACCGATGTCACCTGCTGTTGGGGGCGCCAAAAAAATCCTGACAAAAGGGCTCGGTAATATACATCGTTCTTAAAAAAGCAACTTGCATTCTTCAACCAACAACGAAATTTTTTTATACCCTGACCCATGGAAAATGGAGTTGATATAGCCATGTCCGTCCGTCCGTCTGTCCACATGTATGAACACGTCGTTCTCAGAACCTATAAGAGCTAGACACTTGAAATTTTGTATGTAGGTGCCTGTATAGCACGAAAAGATCGAGTTTGCTTCAAATAATCGATACATATAATCGTTTTAATGTTATCGACTACACCCCGATATCTTCATTCGATTATAAAATTCTATTTAATTCATCTGTATAGCTAGAGTCTTCAAATTTTGCACTTAGTGTTATTTGGGCCATACGCAATTTCGGTTTTAGCTAAATTTTGGGTGCTACGCCGTACTTGTGCTATGGCACATACATACATATGGATGACATAATCACGCCCAACGAGTTTAATCAAAATCGTTTGTCTAGAAAAAAAGTTATTTAACATTTAATTTCCCATAGCATTGCCATGAAAAAAGAAGCTTGTAATGAACGTACATACGCATGTGTATATAAAACAAGTAAGAAAACTCTAGTCGGGGGTCCCGACTAGGAGATACCTTAAACCCCGCGCTGTCTGCCTTTTTTAAAATACTGCATAATTAGCATTTCGCATAAACGCACAGAAAACTAAATTCAATTCATTTTCAATTGTTTAGCTAATAGCGCCATCTATGGTTCGGTAGAATAGCGCCATCCATGTTACGATCCAACTGAGCAGCTGATAATTCGCAAATCATAGCGCCATCTATTGGAAATATGTACACTAAAACTTGCGGGTCTTAGAATTTGCTAGATGTATGTGTGTATGTGTGCACATGAATAGGAAAACAATTTGCTTTGCGTTGGTGGTCACGTGTTTGGCCGATGGGCCAAACTTTTTGTTTAATAACTTCTGCGTGAATTAATGGATTTGAATGAACTCTTCAGCTTATGATCAACATATTTTATTAAATTTTTTTCAAATTTTAAAAAATGCAAACGCATTCATTATTGGCGTTGAGTGCACCTACCCTCAATTTAAATATTTGGGGAAGTTTGGAGCCGGTATCCAAAATTTAACAAAAATCAAAATTAAATAAATATAAAACTAACAAAAAATCTGGGGACTCTACATATAAAGACGTGGGAGATACAATTTAATAACTTCATTCTGATAACGTTTTTAATCGATAAAATTAAAACGATAGTTGTTATCGTTTTTTGAAACACACTTGATCTGCGCACTGTATGCAGGGATCTACATAAAAATTTTCTCTAGCTCTTATAGGTTCTGAGAACGACGCGTTCATACATACGGACAGACGGACGGACGGACAGACGGACAGGGCTAAATCGGTTCGGCTTGTCTCCCTGATCGAGAATATATATACTTTATGGGGTCTGCCACGCCTCCTTATCCCTGTTACATACATTTCAACAAAAACATTATACCCTGATTTTCCCATTTTCAATGGGTTCAGGGTATAAAAATGTGAGCTTTTTTTATAAACACAAAATATATGTTTTTTCGCGCGTCTAAATTGATCTGCTGCATGTGCTGTTGTGCAAAAATTATTTAACAAAATCTGTGAAAGGTATGTTCATTTACAGAGTTCTCAGTTTGAAAGTTTCACGTGTTTTTTTATGTTCTCTGTGGCTTTTATTTTTGTTCAGCGATTTTTTTAAAATATAAAATTGGCTTTTGTACCATTAGTCACTGTTGTGCATTTGTGCAAGGAGTAATCCGCGGTGTTTTTATTTATTTTATCTTATATTTGTGAAGTGCTTGGAATTTTGGATCTGTGCAGCGTCGGTAATTTTTGATTTTACTTCTTCTTTTGCTTTATTGCTTGCTCTCAGTTTTTTTTTGTGTGTGCAATCAGCTGTTTTTGTTGTTGTGAGTATATTCTCTCAACGCTTTAACCCTCTCTTTGCTTGCGCTCTTTTTTTCCTTGTGTTTCTAATCTTTTGTTTTAGTTTCTTTAATCCCAATTGCCAAAATGACCTGTTGTAAAAAAACTTGCTCAGTGCGACAAACTTCTGATTCTTCACAAATGCAATTCATTAATTGCTGGTTGTGTGAGAATATGATGCACAGTAAATGTGCTGGCCTTACAGGGCGGGATTATGATAAGGTCATGTCCACTGCTAAAATTGGTTGTGGCGGCTTACGGTGGTCTTGTCCTAGTTGTTTGGAAAAACAAATAATTTTTTCAAAAATGTATAATTCGGTGCGGGTTCAATTTTTAAAACAATAAAATATCTAAACAGTTATCTAGTGAACTAGATGCTGGTGATAAATTATTAAATCAATATGATTTTGAATCTTCTCAAGCTGAGACGTTGACGGCCTCTCAGTTGGTACCACCTTTTATACCTTTGTCTCCAAATTTATTAGCGCCTTCTACACCTTGTTCAGACTCTCTTGCGATTCCACCCTCTGGTAGTGCGTCAGGGACACCAGTAGTGGATATCCCAGAGTCTTTACTTATTCCAACCCCGTTGTCTCCCTCTGTTGCTCATACTACGAACAACTCTCTGGCCATTTCTCCCACACTTACTATACCTACTTTATCTGTCGTCTCTCCCCGAAAGCAAGTTTTCTTATCAAGGCTTTCATCTGACACGACATGTGAAGCTGTTTCCGCTTTTATTTCTAGTAAATCAAATGCTAAAGTCTCTATATCGAAGTTCAATTTTGCAACTCCTCGTGAAATTGCTTCTTTTAAAATCAACGTTTCATCTGAATTCTTCACAACGATTTGTGACGCCAAGTTTTGGCCTCCTCACGTAGTTGTGCATGAATTTAAGCATAAGAGTCGAACTAGGCTGTCTCCGGTTTTGCTAAACCCTTCCTCGGTACAATCTTCATCCAATATTGTGTCAAAAAACTAAACACAATTCAACCTTCTTCACAGATTTCCTTAATTTATCAAAACGTTCGTGGTCTGAATTCTAAGCTCAAAAGGCTCTTTTTGAGTAGTTTCAGTGTTCGTTTTGACATTATTGCCCTGACTGAAACGTGGTTAAGCCCGAATGTTTATAATAGTGAGATTCTCTCGAACGATTTCACTATTTACAGACATGATCGACGGACTCGTAGGTGGAGGTGTCTTATTGGGCGTTAAATCTTATATCCTTTCTGAATCTTTTATTTTTTCAGCATCTCATGATATCGAGATAGTTGCTGTTAAACTTACTCTTAAATCTTGCTCCCTCTTTATTACTTGTTCATATATTCCCCCCACTTCTGATTTTCAAGTTTATGCGCAACATATGACTTGCATTAAAGAAATTTATGGACACGTGAAGGATAACGATTTCTTTCTGGTGTTAGGCGACTTAAATATACCGAACACTTCCTGGATCTCTAATCCTAGTTCAAGTTCCCTTATTCCTACAATTGATCATTTTTTGTTTGATGAATTACTTTCTATTTCTATGTCTCAGATGAATGCAATCTCAAATCATCTGAATCGATGGCTTGATCTGGTTTTTATTAATGATGACTCTTGCATTAATGTTTCCAGATCATCCCCTTTTTGTTTACCAGAGGATATTTATCATCCTACATTGGAGGTATCTCTGACCCTAAGTTCACCTCCAATTTCTGAACCTACTCCATCTAAACGTCGTTGTTACGTTAAGTGCAACTTTGCTTTGCTTAACCAACTTATTAGTGCAACAGATTGGTCTACGGTATATGATTCTGTTGATGTTAATTGTGCATCAACAATTTTCTATAACATTTTAAACTCTCTTATTGATGAGTGTGTTCCTATGTGTCTCCCTGTGCCTTTTTCTAATAAACCTCCATGGTTTACTCAGTCGCTTTCTAATTTAAGAAACATTAAGTTTTAAAAATTTTAAAAAGTGTGGCTCCACTATTAACTGGTCTAAATATTCCATAGCCAAGTCGAATTTTAACATTTTAAATTCTTGTTGCTATGAGAATTACCTTATGCGTTGCAAAAGACAATTTGCTCGTGACCCTAAAAAATTTTATTCCTTTGTGAATTTGAAACGTAAGTCTTCTAGTTTACCTTCCACATTTTTTTATGAGTCTTTGAATTCTTGAAATGATCAGGATTCCTCAGATCTTTTTGCTGATTTCTTTCAGTCAACTTACTCATCTGCAGACCCCTATAATACTTCTCACCCATATTATATATCTTCTTCAAATATTGTTAACGCTTCCAATATTTCCCTTGATTCTCTGATTTCTGCCATTGGGTCAATGAAATCGTCTTTCTCACTTGGAGCTGATAATATTCCTAGTTGTGTTACAAAAGAATGCTGTGATTCCCTTCAGTTACCTTTACTGAAGCTTTTTAACTTATCTCTGGAAGCCTCTGTGTTTCCGTCTATTTGGAAAGAGTCTTTTATTATCCCTCTATATAAGAAAGGTGGGCGATCTGACATTTCCAATTATAGGGGTATTGCCAAACTATCGGCTATTCCGAAGTTATTTGAAAAAATAATAACTTCCACTTTACAGCATTTGTGTAAATCAATTATTTCGCCACTACAACATGGCTTTGTTCTTAATCGATCAACCTCTACTAATCTGCTTGAATTTACTTCCCTAGTAAACGATAGTTTTTTAAATAAAACTGATGTTATTTATACAGATTTTAGCAAAGCATTTGATTCAGTCCACCATGAAGTATTGCTTCATAAGCTTGACCTCTTAGGGTTTTCTTCTCAACTCTTATCTTGGATGTCATCCTATTTAAAGGGTAGAACCCAAAGAGTTATATTGAGAACATCTTTTTCAAAACAAATCTTTGTTCTGTCAGGTGTACCTCAGGGTAGTCATCTTGGGCCTTTACTTTTTACATTATTTATCAATGACCTTCCCAGCTGTATTTCTTATTCAAAGATTTTCATGTATGCTGATGACGTAAAACTTTGCCTTTCTTATTCTAACGCAATCAATCATCAATGCTTACAATATGATCTTAATTCCTTCCAACTTTGGTGCTTGGCCAATAGGCTGCGTTTAAACTGTTCTAAATGTAAGACAATGACCTTCTGTCGTACTACTCCATACATTGCTAATTATTCAATTAATAGCGATTCTTTGCAACGCATTTTTTCTGTCAAAGATCTAGGTGTACTCTTCGATTCAAAACTTCGCTTCAATACTCATATTTCAACCATTATAAATGAAGCCAAAAGTGTTCTTGGCTTCATTAAACGTTGGGCGAAAGAGTTCAATGATCCGTTTGTAACTAAACTCCTTTATGTTTCATTGGTACGACCTATTTTAGAATACTGTTCAATTACATGGTCTCCACTGCATAAAGTGTACCAGGATCGTATTGAATCGGTCCAAAAACAGTTTCTTCTCTTTGCTCTAAGAAATCTAAACTGGGATCCGAATCTCCGTCTACCGTCTTATCATAGTCGTCTCCTTCTTATTGATCTTCCTTCATTAAAAAACCGTAGAACAATCCTTGGGATTGCTTTTCTTCATAATTTAATTGAAGGTAATATTGATTCGTCCTTCTTGTTAATGAAACTTCATTTTTCGGTTCCTTCAAGAACAACTAGGCACTTTCGCCCTTTGCATATACCTCTGCTCACATCGGATTACTCGTTGCACAGTGCTTTTCATGTATTATGCGCGAATTATAATAAATTTTATCACATTTTTTCCTCTGAATTCTCTCTTCCTCTAATCAAATCTTTGCTTTCAGCTTTTCTTAGGGATATCACTCAATCGTGACGGTGGAAATTTTATTTTTTTTATTACATATTTATATTATATAATTATATTTACATTTAGATTCTCTAATTTTACTTTTAATTTTCCTGTATTGCCTCTTTCTTAAATTTCTTTATTTCAATAATATCACTAACCACATCGGGCTGTGAATTGGGGCATAGCTGGCCGGACTGGCAAATAAAATACCCCCAACGGGTTGGTGATATTTCGAAATTGTTTATCTGTTTGTTTTAGGCTTTAAAAAAAGTTGTTTAGTTTATACATAAGTTGACACTCGACTTGTCAATTATATTTTGATAATAAACACGTATACGTGATGCAATACATTTAAAACTAGTTTACAAAAATAAAAATAAATAAAAAATGTGCGTTGTAGCTTAAAAACAGTGATAAGTGTCTTGAGACACTTTTGGGGCTGTAAGCAATTTTTTTTACCCGTTCCGAAGATACAGCAAAACGCACAAAGTCACCTCAAAACCTTTATTTGCCTTACTTTTGCTAATTCTGTTTCTCACTTACTCTTTATAAAAGTCTTCACTTCCTCCCCAGTCCGTGTCTCCCTTCTTTCTGCTTCTCCTCCTTTTTAACACTTTTTGTTCCAAACGTCACTCACAACTCTGACCGCTTTCTTCTAGTTCTCGACACAGACTGCCTTCTCCCTAGGGCCGCCCTCGCTCTCATCGCGATTTCGTTTTGTCGCGAGGCGACAAATGCGCCGCGACAATCTCAGCTGTGCTGCTGATCTGCCGGCAGCGCGGCGCCAACTCCGAGCTCGCTTACTGGGCCCTCCACGGGCCGCTTCTGCGCTTCATTGCGCCTACACCTAAACTTCATAACTTAGCTCCTAATAAAATCTCTTACTCACTATACTTATTAACTATACAAAATCAACTTATGACTAACTTATTACTACCAAATACAGACTAACGATTCCTATACCTAACCACGCTCCACTGCGCTTAAATTAACGACTCCATAATCAAACAGCTTACTAACTACAAATTACATCTTAATAACTACAAACTCCCTAACTTACTAACTACAAATTACATCTTAATAACTACAAATTCCCTAACTTGCTAACTACAAATTCCAATGTGAGGTGGCGGTTTTCCCCGCCGCCTTACAATATGAATAATAAAAATTAACATTTCTATTCAATACGTTTTTTTTTAATCTTAGATGCCCAAGAGTGTCTTGAGACACTTATTACCTTTTTTGCACCTGACGGCTAAATAAAAACTTCTATATTTTTTCTGAGTTCATTTTTGAGTTTAGAAGCCTAAAATTACTTTAAAAAAATTGTTCCAATTATTTTCCTCCAATAGTTTAGAAAACATCATAAGAGGGTTAAACCTGTATTTCTTACTCTACATTATGCACAGTCAAATGACTGAAAAAATGCAGATATTCTGTCCAGAACCGCAGCTTGACTCTTGATCTTTTCATCTTTTTAAATATGGCAGCCTGACATCGTCGACTGGCTGCGTTGATGCGAGTGGCAGCGGCACGAGCGTTGCGCCGACCAGCAGAAGAGCCGGAGTGAGCACCTCGCCGTCGTTTGTGTTGCCTCTGTCAGCGAATTGAGGATGGCCTCCATCTCGACGAACATCGTTGCCAATTCGTCGTAATTTTTTAAAATTGAACCCGCACCGAGTTATACATTTTGGAAAAATTGATTTGTTTTTCCAAACAAAGTGGACAAGACCAACGTAAGCCACCACAAACAACTGTCCGTTCATGTGTCCGTCTGTCCGTCCGTCCGTCTGTCCATATGTATGAACGCGTCGTTCTCAGAACCTATAAGAGCTAGACACTTGGAAATTTTGTATGTAGGTGCCTGTATAGCACGAAAAGATCGAGTTTGCTTCAAATAATCGATAAATATCATCGTTTTAATGTTATCGACTAAAACCCGATATCTTCAGTTGATTATAAAATTCTATTTAATTCATCTTTATAGCTGGCTTTTAGCTAAATTTTGGGTGCTACGCCGTATAACAAATACTAGAGACTTGTGCTAGGGCACATACATACATATGGATGACATAATCACGCCCAACGAGTTTAATCAAAATCGTTTGTCTAGAAAAAAAGTTATTTAACATTTAATTTCCCATAGCATTGCCATGAAAAAAGAAGCTTGTAATGAACGTACATACGCATGTGTATATAAAAAACAAGTAAGAAAACTCTAGTCGAGACCGCTCGACTAGGGTATACCCTGAACCCTGCGAAGAACCGCAATTCCAAGCAATCTCCGTTTCTTTAATATACATAAGTATATATATGTTCATTACAAACAGAACACACACACACATACACAGGCGCACACCTACACAAGCGCCAGTCGTTGCGTCAGCTGTTCTTTGGCTGCTGTTTGCATGGCAATGTTATAGGAAATTAAATGTTTAATAACTTTTTTAAATGCAAAATCTGAAGACTCCAGCTAAAAATATGAATTAGATAGAATTTTATAGCTTAATTTAGATTTTCGTTTTTAATCGATAACAAAAAACGATAACAGTTATCGAATTTCTGAAACAAACTCGATCTTTTCGTGATACACAGGAACCTACATAATCAAGTAAGAAAACTCTAGTCGAGACCGCTCGACTAGGGTATACCCTAAACCCTATGAAGAACCGCTATTCCAAGCATTCTGTGTTGCTTTTATATACACATGCATATGTACGTTCATTACAAGCAAAACATACACACACACGCACAGGCGCACGCACACACACACGCCAGTCGGTGAGTCAGCTGTTCTTAGGCTGCTTTGCATGGCACTGCTATGGGAAATTAAATGTTTAATAACTTTTTTTATGGACGAACGATTTCGATCAAACTTGTTGGGCGTGATCATGTTATCCATATGTATGTATGTGCCCTAGCCCAAGTCTCTAGTATTTGTTATACGGCGTAGCACCCATAATTTAGCTAAAACCGAAATTGCGTATGGCCCAAATAACACTAAGTGCAAAATTTGAAGACTCTAGCTATAAAGATGAATTAAATAGAATTTTATAATCGAATGAAATACGGGACTTACAAATTTGAGGCGAAGGGGGCGTTTCATCCAAAATTTAACAAACACCGAAATTGTGTAAGGCTCACATAACACTAAATGCAAAATTTGAAGACTCTAGCTTGTGAGGAACATTACATGCAGGCACGTCACAACCTGTATAATTGCATGTATTTGCTGTGCATTTATATGCAGGCATATAAATGTTCCACACAGCGACGCGAGTACGGTAAGAGCGTCCCTCGCGACTGGAAAGGGTCAAAGGCGAGCGATGAGACGTCTCGCTCGCTCTTACCAATTCAGCGATTTACTCGCGTCGCACTCTCTGCGTTGATCGTGCACCACTAGCCGAAGTGCCGTTCGTAGCCGCGAGAAAGTAGCTATTACTTTCACTCACAGGCGTGTAACGGTGCTTCGGCCAATGAGAGGCTGCCACGCGATCACGCGTATTTGGCGTCGCACAAAATCAGGCGATATTACCGTTTAGGCAAACCCGAAGAGGAGACAGGCCCCGCTACAGAGAGCCGAGCCAGGCCCCGCTCCAGAGCCGAAGCAGGGCCTGCGGCGCTGCTATAAAAAGGCGCCCACGGCTCGGCACTGGGTCAGTCGATTCCAGTGAAAAGTGAAAGTGCCGAGTGTCAACGGAGTGAAAAGTGTAAAGTGAAACGAAGGACAACGAGGGACATACAGGACATCGTGGGATACATACAAGGATATTCAGAGGAATATCCTGGACGCATACCAAACCGCATCCTTGAGGACAGAGGTACGGCCGGCAGCTGGTGCTAGAGCAACGTAACCTGAACAGGGTAGCCGTGCGAAAGAACGTAAGCCTTCTGAGACGCAGTCTAGAGTGCCAGCGAGTACATCCAGTTGTAGGAGTGCGTGTGGTGATCCAAGCGAACCGCTGGAGAATACAGCGCGTATCCTGGCGTACCCTGGAGTGCTCTGCAACCTCTAGACGGCTCAGAGGCTAATCGATCGCTAGCCGGAGTGCTTCTCACGGCAGAACTACGATCCTGTGGAGATCAGCGTGCGCTAGCCCAGCCAGCTCTAAGGTGTGCTCGGAAAGCGTTACAAGGAGTGGCGTGCCCTACAACCAGGAGGAAGAGGTACGTGAGAGTAGTCGTGCGGAAGAGCGCACGTCTTTGAGGCGCGGTCTAGAGTGCCAGCGAGCGAATCCAGCAGTAGGAGTGCCTGTGATACTCTCGGCGAACCGCTAGAGATCACAGCGCGTATCCTGGCGTACTCTGGAGTGTTCTGCAACCTCTAGACTGCTCAGAGGCTAACCGCTCGTTAGCCGAAGTGCTCCTCACGGCACCTACGAATCCTGCGGGCTTAGCCGTGTGCAGCTATAGCCTAAGAAATCACTTTGCTGTACTAAAATAGTTATATATCAACGTGAATAAACCAGTTTATATTATTAAATCTAAAAGCAGGACTTATTATTTATCGGCAGGCGCCCAACAAGTGTGGCTCCACTATTAACTGGGCTAAATATTCCATAGCCAAGTCGAATTTTAACATTTTAAATTCCCGTTGCTATGAGAATTACCTTATGCGTTGCAAAAGACAATTTGCTCGACCCTAAAAAATTTTATTCCTTTGTGAATTTGAAACGTAAGTCTTCTAGTTTACCTTCCACATTTTTTTATGAGTCTTTGAATTCTTGCAATGATCAGGATTCCTCAGATCTTTTTGCTGATTTCTTTCAGTCAACTTACTCATCTGCAGACCCCTATAATACTTCTTACCCATATTATATATCTTCTTCAAATATTGTTAACGCTTCCAATATTTCCCTTGATTCTCTGATTTCTGCCATTGGGTCAATGAAATCGTCTTTCTCACCTGGAGCTGATAATATTCCTAGTTGTGTTATAAAAGAATGCTGTGATTCCCTTCAGTTACCTTTACTAAAGCTTTTTAACTTATCTCTGGAAACCTCTGTGTTTCCGTCTATTTGGAAAGAGTCTTTTATTATCCCTCTATATAAGAAAGGTGGGCGTTCTGACATTTCCAATTATAGGGGTATAGCCAAACTATCGGCTATTCCGAAGTTATTTGAAAAAATAATAACTTCCACTTTACAGCATTTGTGTAAATCAATTATTTCGCCACTACAACATGGCTTTGTTCTTAATCGATCAACCTCTACTAATCTGCTTGAATTTACTTCCCTAGTAAACGATAGTTTTTTAAATAAAATGCAAACTGATGTTATTTATACAGATTTTAGCAAAGCATTTGATTCAGTCCACCATGAAGTATTGCTTCATAAGCTTGACCTCTTAGGGTTTTCTTCTCAACTCTTATCTTGGATGTCACCCTATTTAAAGGGTAGAACCCAAAGAGTTATATTGAGAACATCTTTTTCAAAACAAATCTTTGTTCTGTCAGGTGTACCTCAGGGTAGTCATCTTGGGCCTTTACTTTTTACATTATTTATCAATGACCTTCCCAGCTGTATTTCTTATTCAAAGATTTTCATGTATGCTGATGACGTAAAACTTTGCCTTTCTTATTCTAACGCAATCAATCATCAATGCTTACAATATGATCTTAATTCCTTCCAACTTTGGTGCTTGGCCAATAGGCTGCGTTTAAACTGTTCTAAATGTAAGACAATGACCTTCTGTCGTACTACTCCATACATTGCGAATTATTCAATTAATAGCGATTCTTTACAACGCATTTTTTTCTGTCAAAGATCTAGGTGTACTCTTCGATTCAAAACTTCGCTTCAATACTCATATCTCAACCATTATAAATGAAGCCAAAAGTGTTCTTGGCTTCATTAAACGTTGGGCGAAAGAGTTCAATGATCCTTTTGTAACTAAACTCCTTTATGTTTCATTGGTACGACCTATTTTAGAATACTGTTCAATTATATGGTCTCCACAGCATAAAGTGTACCAGGATCGTATTGAATCGGTCCAAAAACAGTTTCTTCTCTTTGCTCTAAGAAATCTAAACTGGGATCCGAATCTCCGTCTACCGTCTTATCATAGTCGTCTCCTTCTTATTGATCTTCCTTCATTAAAAAACCGTAGAACAATCCTTGGGATTACTTTTCTTCATAATTTAATTGAAGGTAATATTGATTCGTCCTTCTTGTTAATGAAACTTCATTTTTCGGTCCCTTCAAGAACCACTAGGCACTTTCGTCCGTTGCATTTACTTCTGCTCACATCGGATTACTCGTTGCACAATGCTTTTCACGTATTATGCGTGAATTATAATAAATTTTATCACGTTTTTTCCTCTGAACTCTCTCTTCCTCTAATCAAATCTTTGCTTTCAGCTTATCTTAGGGATATCACTCAATCGTGATGATGGAAATTTTATTTTTTTATTACATATTTATATTATATATTTATAATTTTACTCTTAATTTTCCTGTATTGCCTCTTTCTTAAATTCAATAATATCACTAACCACATCGGGCTGTGAATTGGGGCATAGCTGGCCGGACTGGCAAATAAAATACCCCCAACGGGTTGGTGATATTTCGAAATAGTTTATCTGTTTGTTTTAGGCTTTAAACAAAGTTGTTTAGTTTATACTTAAGTTGACTCTCGACTTGTCAATTATATTTTGATAATAAATAAATAAATAAATAAATATAAATTTGTTGGCACGAACACACAGTCGGCTGAGTGCGGCCCGGCTTAAACTCGGGCAAACCGTAGGTTCGTTACAACTGGCGCCCAACGTGGGGCCCTGCGATAAATAGAGTCGATTTAATTGCTTTTAGACAAATATAAATATGGTGCGAGCGTGGGTATATAACCTTAAGAAAGAGGAGGTGACACGCTACGGCCTGGAGTTCGGAGTGAGCCTGTCAGGCACTCTGGACACAATGCGGAGGCAATTCGGCGAGTGGGTCGACGAGCATGAGGGAAGGATTCCTTTTTCTCTGAGGCTCGCCGACATTGCAGTCCTCCATGGGTGACGGTCGCCACGAAGAGAGGAAATGTTGACCGCCGTCGAGGAAGAGGATCTGGAGGATCGAGAGGAGAGGACACAATGCCCGCGAGTATCACTGCCATCCACTAGTGCCGCCGCTGCCCGCCTTAATGAGACCCAGCAAGGACCCTGGAGAGCCACATCCACTCCACAGCCCGAAATAAGGACGCGAGAGCCGAGTTTGGCAGGGCTCGAGTATGCCAAGGTGGCCAAACAGGTGCGCGAATGGGGCTTCCGATTTGATGGCACATCGAAGCCTCTGGAATTTCTGGAGCAGGTGGAGTGGTCGGCCGACACATATGGCCTAAATCTGGACCTGATCCCTTTGAAATGGTACGTGGCCAATAATCGACACTGGACGTCGTGGGAAGCATTCGTGAGCAGCTTCCAGAGATTCTTCTTGCCGAGAGACTACCTGGAGAACATTAAGGAGGAAGTCTCGAGGCGGAAGCAGATGCTGGGTGAGGCGTTCAAGCTGTATATGGTGGAAATGCAGACCCTGATGAGGCCACTACGCTATGCGGCGGATCGGGAGATGAAGCTGATATATAATGGCAGCTTGCCGGATCTGCGCGCTTATGCTCGGCCTTACCAGTTCCGGAGCCTGACGGAGCTGATGATGCTGGCGGACGAGTTCGAGGACTTGGAGAGGGATCGGGAGAAGCTGAGGCAGCAAAACAGGCAGAGCAAGCCCAGATTTATGGCTATGGGCGACGCTGAATGCGAAGGTGAGTCCACCTACCACCGCAGCATGGCCACCGAAGAAGCGTGTCCACGGCCGGCACCAAGAACTGGTGTGGCAGGGCCAAGGACGCACATCCCGAATCCTGCCAGGGCGTGCCGTATGTGTGGCCAGGAGGGCCACTTCGCCGTGGAATGCCGCAATGAAGCGCTGAAGTTTTGCTGGAAATGTGGGCGCATTGTTGTGAGAACGATTGCCTGTTGCCAGTCGGGAAACGGGCTGAGGCACCCGCCATCCAGGGGCGAGCGGGAGCAGCGTCGCGGCGCCCCAGGCACTGATAGGCCAGCTCGTGGATGAAGGCACACAGATCTCGGCGATCGTAGCCATCGGAGCAGAGGAGCATAAGGCTACGATCGACACGGGAGCCACCAGCAGTTTCGTGAGTGAGAAACTGGCAGGCAAGCTCCGAGGATTTGGTGTGCTGCGCCCCACACGGAGGCGCATCCGGTTGGCGGACGGCAGTTGTTGTCAAGTGGAGGCAGCGTTGGAGTTGGAAATCAGGCTGGGGGCACAGCAGGTCGTCATGCCACTGCTCATATTACCAGGTGTGATCGATGATCTGGTACTGGGCTGGAAATTCTTGGCCAGGATGGGCTGCATGCTGGAATGCGGCGGCTTGAGTCTGAGGATCGGGCCCAGAGATTCGCAGCCCAATGAGCCAGTGGAGGCGAAGTTGTCGGTGGCAGTCGCCAGTGCGGAGGTGGAGCCCAGAAGCCAAATGGAGGCGAATCCAAGATCGGCACACCCACTTCATGAGGATGTGGAGGTGGACGCGTTCCTGAGGCAGGAATTGGCCAAATTCCAGCAGATTAAGGGCACCACTGACATCACCGAGCACCGGATCACGATGAACGACAAGCGGCCAATAAAGCAGCGATACTTCCCTAAGGACCCGAAGATGCAGGCGGAGATCAAAAGCCAGGTAGATGAGCTTCTGGCTAATGGCCAGCCCTCGAAGAGTCCACACAGCGCTCCCATAGTGATGGTGCGGAAGAAGAACGGCAAGTGGTGGCTGTGCGTGGATTTCCGACAGCTCAACAGCCGATCTGTAAAAGATGCATATCCGCTGCCTCGAGTGCATCACATTCTGGACCGGCTTCGAGAGGCTCGCTACATAACGAGCCTGGACTTGAAGGATGGGTATTGGCAGATACCCATGGAGGAGGCTAGCCGACCACTCTCGGCATTTACAGTTCCAGGAAAGGGGCTGTTCCAGTGGAAGGTGATGCCGTTCGGCCTTCACTCAGCACCAGCGACTTTCCAGAGGGCTCTGGATCAAGTCATTGGCCCAGAGATGATGCCGCATGCTTTTGCGTACCTCGATGATATCATCGTCATTGGGAGGACCCGCCAGGAGCATATGAACAACCTGCGAGAGGTGTTCCGGCGGCTGAGAGCTGCCAATTTGAAGATCAACATCGACAAGTGCGATTTCTTCAATAAGGAGCTGAAATATCTGGGCCACAAGGTGACGGAACATGGCATCCGTACGGACCCAGAAAAGGTTGCCGCGATTGTGGAACTTAAGCCTCCCGCAAACGTGAAGGAGTTGCGACAACATGTGGGCGTGGCATCCTGGTATCGCCGCTTTGTGCCTGACTTTGCGACCACAGTACACCCACTCAATGCGCTGTTGAAGAAAGGAGTCAAGTGGGAGTGGACCGAGGAGCGTCAGAGCGCTTTTGACACGGTAAAGGCCAAGCTGACGGAATCACCAGTCTTGGCATGCCCGGATTTTTCGAAGCCGTTCTGCTTACAGACGGATGCGAGCAACTATGGGCTCGGCGCAATTCTGACGCAAACTTCAGAGGATGGAGAGAGGGTCATCTCCTATGCCAGTCGGACACTGAATAGCGCGGAGCGGAACTATTCAGCAACGGAGAAGGAATGCCTAGCGATCGTCTGGGGCATCCGGAAGTTGAGGCCTTACTTGGAAGGCTATCACTTCGTGGTGGTGACCGATCACATGGCGCTGAAGTGGCTCAACTCCATTGAGAGTCCTTCAGGCAGAATCGCCATCCGGTACAGGAAGGGCAAGCAAAATGTGGTAGCCGATGCTCTGTCGCGACAGCCTCTGGAGGAAGAAGTTTGCCGCTTGGTCGCAAGCAAAAGCCAATCAGCTGGGACGGGATGTCGCTGGATGGCTAAGCTTCGCCGAGATCTCCACCAAAACGCACAGAAGATGCCACACTACCGGGAAGAGGCGGGGAATGTATACAGGCACATTCCTCATCAAGCTGGCCATGAAGATGTGGCTGCATGGAAGCTATGCGTGCCGAGCGAGCAGCGCAAACAGGTTCTGGAAGAGAACCACGATGAGGCCACAGCCGGCCACCTGGAAAGCCGGAAAACGATTGCTCGAGTGGCAGCAAGATACTATTGGCACGGTATGTATTGTGAGGAACAATATATGCAGGCACGTCACAACCTGTATACTTGCATGTATTTGCTGTGCATTTATATGGGTGGGCGTGCAGGCATATAAATGTTCCACACAGCGACGCGAGTACGGTAAGAGCGACCCTCGCGACTGGAAAGGGTCAAAGGCGAGCGATGAGTCGTCTCGCTCGCTCTTACCAATTCAGCGATTTACTCGCGTCGCACTCTCTGCGTTGATCGTGCACCGCTAGCCGAAGTGCCGTTCGTAGCCGCGAGAAAGTAGCTATTACTTTCACTCGCAGGCGTGTAACGGTGCTTCGGCCAATGAGAGGCTGCCACGCGATCACGCGTATTTGGCGTCGCGCAAAATCAGGCGATGTTGCCGTTAAAGCAGAAACGAAGAGGAGACAGGCCCCGCTACAGAGAGCCGAGGCAGGCCCCGCTCCAGAGCCGAAGCAGGGCCTGCGGCGCTGCTATAAAAAGGCGCCCACGGCTCGGCACTGGGTCAGTCGATTCCAGTGAAAAGTGAAAGTGCCGAGCGTCAACGAAGTGAAAGTATAAAGTGAAACGAAGTGCAACGAAGGACAACGAAGGACAACGAGGGACATAAAAGGACATCGTGGGATACATACAAGGATATTCAGAGGAATATCCTGGACGCATACCAAACCGTATCTTTGAGAACAGAGGTACGGACGGCAGCTGGTGCTAGAGCAGCGTAACCTGAACAGGAGAGTAAGGTTAGTGAGGGTAGCCGTGCGAAAGCAACGTAAGCCTTCTGAGACGCAGTCTAGAGTGCCAGCGAGTACATCCAGTTGTAGGAGTGCGTGTGGTGATCCAAGCGAACCGCTGGAGTATACAGCGCGTATCCTTGCGTACCCTGGAGTGCTCTGCAACCTCTAGACGGCTTAGAGGCTAATCGATCGCTAGCCGGAGTGCTTCTCACGGCAGAACTACGATCCTGTGGAGATCAGCGTGCGCTAGCCCAGCCAGCTCTAAGGTGTGCTCGGAAAGCGTTACAAGGAGTGGCGTGCCCTACAACCAGGAGGAAGAGGTACGTGAGAGTAGTCGTGCGGAAGAGCGCACGTCTTTGAGGCGCGGTCTAGAGTGCCAGCGAGCGAATCCAGCAGTAGGAGTGCCTGTGATACTCTCGGCGAACCGCTAGAGATCACAGCGCGTATCCTAGCGTACTCTGGAGTGTTCTGCAACCTCTAGACGGCTCAGAGGCTAACCGCTCGTTAGCCGAAGTGCTCCTCACGGCACCTACGAATCCTGCGGGCTTAGCCGTGTACAGCTATAGCCTAAGAAATCACTTTGCTGTACTAAAATAGTTATATCTCAACGCGAATAAACCAGTTTATATTATTAAATCTAAAAGCAGGACTTATTATTTATCGGCAGGCGCCCAACATATAAATTTGTTGGCACGAACACACAGTCGGCTGAGTGCGGCCCGGCTTAAACTCGGGGCAAACCGAAGGTTCGTTACAACTGGCGCCCAACGTGGGGCCCTGCGATAAATAGAGTCGATTTAATTGCTTTTAGACAAATATAAATATGGTGCGAGCGTGGGTATATAACCTTAAGAAAGAGGAGGTGACACGCTACGGCCTGGAGTTCGGAGTGAGCCTGTCAGGCACTCTGGACACAATGCGGAGGCAATTCGGCGAGTGGGTCGACGAGCATGAGGGAAGGATTCCTTTTTCTCTGAGGCTCGCCGACATTGCAGTCCTCCATGGGTGACGGTCGCCACGAAGAGAGGAAATGTTGACCGCCGTCGAGGAAGAGGATCTGGAGGATCGAGAGGAGAGGACACAATGCCCGCGAGTATCACTGCCATCCACTAGTGCCGCCGCTGCCCGCTTTAATGAGACCCAGCAAGGACCCTGGAGAGCCACATCCACTCCACAGCCCGAAATAAGGACGCGAGAGCCGAGTTTGGCAGGGCTCGAGTATGCCAAGGTGGCCAAACAGGTGCGCGAATGGGGCTTCCGATTTGATGGCACATCGAAGCCTCTGGAATTTCTGGAGCAGGTGGAGTGGTCGGCCGACACATATGGCCTAAATCTGGACCTGATCCCGAGGGCGATGCCGGAGCTGCTCAAAGGCATGGCTTTGAAATGGTACGTGGCCAATAATAGACCCTGGACGTCGTGGGAAGCATTCGTGAGCAGCTTCCAGAGATTCTTCTTGCCGAGAGACTACCTGGAGAACATTAAGGAGGAAGTCTCGAGGCGGAAGCAGATGCTGGGTGAGGCGTTCAAGCTGTATATGGTGGAAATGCAGACCCTGATGAGGCCACTACGCTATGCGGCGGATCGGGAGATGAAGCTGATATATAATGGCAGCTTGCCGGATCTGCGCGCTTATGCTCGGCTTTACCAGTTCCGGAGCCTGACGGAGCTGATGATGCTGGCGGACGAGTTCGAGGACTTGGAGAGGGATCGGGAGAAGCTGAGGCAGCAAAACAGGCAGAGCAAGCCCAGATTTATGGCTATGGGCGACGCTGAATGCGAAGGTGAGTCCACCTACCACCGCAGCATGGCCACCGAAGAAGCGTGTCCACGGCCGGCACCAAGAACTGGTGTGGCAGGGCCAAGGACGCACATCACGAATCCTGCCAGGGCGTGCCGTATGTGTGGCCAGGAGGGCCACTTCGCCGTGGAATGCCGCAATGAAGCGCTAAAGTTTTGCTGGCAATGTGGGCGCATTGGGGTGAGAACGATTGCCTGTTGCCAGTCGGGAAACGGGCTGAGGCACCCGCCATCCAGGGGCGAGCGGGAGCAGCGTCGCGGCGCCCCAGGCACTGATAGGCCAGCTCGTGGATGAAGGCACGCAGATCTCGGCGATCGTAGCCATCGGAGCAGAGGAGCTTAAGGCTACGATCGACACGGGAGCCACCTGCAGTTTCGTGAGCGAGAAACTGGCCGGCAGGCTCCGAGGATTTGGTGTGCTGCGCCCCACACGGAGGCGCATCCGGTTGGCGGACGGCAGTTGTTGTCAAGTGGAGGCAGCGTTGGAGTTGGAAATCAGGCTGGGGGCACAGCAGGTCGTCATGCCACTGCTCATATTACCAGGTGTGATCGATGATCTGGTACTGGGCTGGGATTTCTTGGCCAGGATGGGCTGCACGCTGGAATGCGGCGGCTTGAGTCTGAGGATCGGGCCCAGAGATTCGCAGCCCAATGAGCCAGTGGAGGCGAAGTTGTCGGTGGCAGTCGCCAGTGCGGAGGTGGAGCCCAGAAGCCAAATGGAGGCGAATCCAAGATCGGCACACCCACTTCATGAGGATGTGGAGGTGGACGCGTTCCTGAGGCAGGAATTGGCCAAATTCCAGCAGATTAAGGGCACCACTGCCATCACCGAGCACCGGATCACGATGCACGACAAGCGGCCAATAAAGCAGCGATATTTCCCGAAGAACCCGAAGATGCAGGCGGAGATCAACAGCCAGGTAGATGAGCTCCTGGCTAAAGGATGCATAGAGCCCTCGAAGAGCCCACACAGCGTTCCCATAGTGATGGTGCGGAAGAAGAACGGCAAGTGGCGGCTGTGCGTGGATTTCCGACAGCTCAACAGCCGATCTGTAAAAGATGCATATCCGCTGCCTCGAGTGCATCACATTCTGGACCGGCTTCGAGAGGCTCGCTACATAACGAGCCTGGACTTGAAGGGTGGGTATTGGCAAATACCCATGGAGGAGGCCAGCCGACCACTCACGGCATTTACAGTTCCAGGAAAGGGGCTGTTCCAGTGGAAGGTGATGCCGTTCGGCCTTCATTCAGCACCAGCGACTTTCCAGAGGGCTCTGGATCAAGTCATTGGCCCAGAGATGATGCCGCATGCTTTTGCGTACCTCGATGATATCATCGTCATTGGGAGGACCCGCCAGGAGCATATGAACAACCTGCGAGAGGTGTTCCGGCGGCTGAGAGCTGCCAATTTGAAGATCAACATCGACAAGTGCGATTTCTTCAAAAAGGAGCTGAAATATCTGGGCCACAAGGTGACGGAACATGGCATTCCTACGGACCAGAAAAGGTTGCCGCGATTGCGGAACTTAAGCCACCCACAAACGTGAAGGAGTTGCGACAATAAGTGGGCGTGGCATCCTGGTATCGCCGTTTTGTGCCTGATTTTGCGACCACAGTACACCCACTCAATGCGCTGTTAAAGAAAGGAGTCAAGTGGGAGTGGGCCGAGGAGCGTCAGAGGGCTTTTGACATAGTAAAGGCCAAGCTGACGGAATCACCAGTCTTGGCATGCCCGGATTTTTCGAAGCCGTTCTGCTTACAGACGGATGCGAGCAACTATGGGCTCGGCGCAATTCTGACGCAAACTTCAGAGGATGGAGAGAGGGTCATCTCCTATGCCAGTCGGACACTGAATAGCGCGGAGCGGAACTATTCTGCAACGGAGAAGGAATGCCTAGCGATCATCTGGGGCATCCGGAAGTTGAGGCCTTACTTGGAAGGCTATCACTTGGTGGTGGTGACCGATCACATGGCGCTGAAGTGGCTCAACTCCATTGAGAGTCCTTCAGGCAGAATCGCCAAATGGACATTGGAGCTACAACAATTTGACTTCGAGATCCGGTACATGAAGGGCCAGCAAAATGTAGTAGCCGATGCTCTGTCGCGACAGCCTCTGGAGGAAGAAGTTTGCCGCTTGGTCGCAAGCAAAAGCCATGTCGCTGAATGGCTAAGCTTCGCCGAGATCTCCACCAAAACGCACAGAAGACGCCAGACTACCGGGAAGAGGCGGGGAATGTATACAGGCACATTCCTCATCAAGCTGGCCATGAAGATGTGGCTGCATGGAAGCTATGCGTGCCGAGCGAGCAGCGCAAGCAGGTTCTCCGTCCAAGTGGACGGAGATGGTGCCGTTGAGAAGCGCAAATACAGCGGCGCTTCAAAAGGCATTCAGGGAGCGGATCGTGGCCAGATTTGGAGTGCCGAAAGTGCTCATCACGGATAATGGCACGCAATTCACGAGCCGTGCCTTCAAGGGATTCTTGGATGAGCTAGGAGTGCATCATCAGTTGACGGTGCCATACACGCCTCAAGAGAATCCCACGGTGAGGGCCAATCGCACGGTCAAGACGATGATCGCTCAATTTGCGGGCAGCGTCCAACGTTGTTGGGACAAGGCTCTACCAGACTTGACACTGGCCGTCAACAGCAGCGTCTCGGTCTCTACAGGGTATTCCTCAACCTTCCTCACTCAAGGGCGTGAGCCAAGGTTGCCTAAGGCCTTGTTCGACGCACGGACTGTGGGAACAGGTCAGGCAACACAAGCACCCACGGAGAGAGCCACCAAATTGGCCGAAGTGTACCAGATTGTAAGGCGAAATGTGGAAAAGGCGGCTTAGGATCAGGCGCGGGATTACAATCTGAGGCGGCGACAGTGGAAACCAGCCATAGGGGACAGGGTGTGGGCGAAAGAGCGCCACCTGTCTAATGCCGCTGAAGGATTTGCGGCAAAACTGGCTCCACGATACGGAGGACCGTATACAGTGGTCAGTTTCATCTCGCCGGTCATATGCCGGATCAAGCCGGAGACTGTTACCACCCGAGTTTATTATAAAATTTTTGTTAAAAACTGTGGAATATTTATATATTGATTTCAAAACAAAAACGCATAAAATCGGCAACAGCGCAAGAGCATTAAGAATATCAGCGCGCGCACGAAATAACGCCGAAAACAACAACAATCGCAGCTGGAATAGTATTCCCGCAAACAACAACAGTGTCAGCTGTAACTGAGGCGAGCCCTCTTTAGGGCAAACAACAACAGTATCAGCTGTAACTGTAGGGAGCCCGCGCCAACAAACAACAACAGTGTCGGCCGTAACTGTGATGCGAGAGAGCGCCGTCACAAATAACAACAATCTCGGCTGCACAGCGCGGCTCATGAAGACGAGCGCAAAAGCATATGCGAAAACGGACACCACCACACACCTAGATTTGCGTACGCCCACGCACTTGCAAATGCACATGCACGCTCAAGCCACGGCGAGAGCATTGAAACAGTGGAGAGAGAGAGAGTAAAAACAACAATGCGGCCGGGCACAGAGGCCGATGAACTCGGGCAGCTGAGCGGCGAGGCGAGCCGAAGCTGGGATCGCGAGAGCAAGCGAACGCCTGCAGTTGTGCTGAGAGAAAGAGCGGCTACAACAACGACAATAACAACAAATATGCAAAATGGGCAACAACAAAGCAGCTGGAATCGGCAAACATAGCCCAAACATGTAAAACGGGCAACAACAACCATATGCGACCGTCAAGGGCAAAAGGGCAAATGCACAGGATCCGTTAGGTGCTGCCATAGCACTGCCAGCAGAGCGTTGGCAGAGGCTATATAAGGGGCGTGTAGGCAGGCAAATAGCCTACTAAAGTGAAACACGCGATGGATAGTCGTACCGCCAACGTTGAGTGCCCGGACTTAGGTGTCAAGCGGGCCAATCCGGCAGATCCTCGACTGCTGGCCCGCGACTTCGCTGGAGCGGCAAGAGGAGACGACCGGAGCGGCTCGCCGGCGCCTAAGCGCCGGGCTAGGCGTGGAAAGGTTAAGTTGGCCCCCGTGCGGTTGCCTTTCCATCCCCGGCGCCGGACAGCGAGACGCCTAAGACGGCATCCTGGTTATCTGGACCTGGAGGCGTCCGATTTCGAAGGCGAGACCAGCAGTGCCAGTGGGCGCTGGTCACCCGCAAGCTCCCGGAGCAGTAGGGGTGAGTTCTCAGCCCCAGGCTGGATTACGCCAGACTCCGCGGCGCATCCGCTGGGCTGGGGAACGGGATGGAGTATGCCAACATGCACAACGGGCATTATTCGCCACTGCACTCGTCGCCGTGGCGACCGCCGCGTGCATCCACGCCATTTCGCGTGGACGCCGAGCGATGAGTCGGACGTGGAGGTGCCGGAGGAGAACGACGAGTCGGAAGAGGAGGTGCCGGAACCAGAGGATGAAGTCATTATCATCTCCAGCTCCGACGAGGAGGAGGAAGCGGGGCCAGCACCGGTGCGGATCAGTGCTAGGCACGAGGAGAGCCTGATGGATGGCCGGATGTGGCAGGATGCACACTGTTTCGACACGAAACCTAAAACAAAAAAAAAACAATACAGTTTTGTAACAGTTTGTAACCAGCAAGACAAACTAATACTGTTGTACACAGACTCACGGGAATGGGCCTGGGGAAATTTCAGCGCCAGATTTCTGCTACGTAGCTGGAGGGTCTGGGTAGTGAAGCTAGGGCATCGGCAGAATAGATGAGGCCGATCCTCGCGCACTGGCCAGCGAATCTGCTGGAGCTGTGCGCGAATGAGGAGTATGCCAAACCGTCTGCCCGGTGCCAGCGTGGCGACACCCCAGAGCGAACGTCGTCTGGTGCACCGAAATTTCCCGCGGAGCCCGGAATCCCCATTAGTGGGTTCCCAAGGGTGAGAGGAGCCAGTCGCCAGGGTCCGAAGCTGGCAAATCTCGCCTAGAAGTGGCCGCACAAAATTGGAGGCGCCGCCACTGCAGCCAATACACGGCCACAACACAGCCGAGTGGCTGGCGGCGCGTGTAACAGGAAACAGGGTCATCTACTGCAGCGGCGGACGGAGCATGGCCAAAGGGGCATCAAGGAGTGAAGCTGAATCCTAAACACCGAGGAAGTTTTATTAGAATTTGGTAAATATTTTAATAAAAACACTTTGTTTTGCTTACCTGTTTGTTATGACAGTGTTGCCAGCAGGGTGTCGATCAGCAGTGAGTACGGCGTTGCCACTGGGTGGATCGACATCGCGTGCCAGGTGGCAACACTGAGCAATGCGGTGGAGCAGAACAAAGAGCAGCAGAACGGGTGGAGTGGCGCCAAAATTATAAAAACTTCGGACAAATTTAAAACACGAAAGTTTCGTGTTTACCGAAGAAAGAGGGGAGTGTGAAGAACATTATATGCAGGCACGTCACAACCTGTATAATTGCATGTATTTGCTGTGCATTTATATGGGTGGGCGTGCAGGCATATAAATGTTCCACACAGCGACGCGAGTACGGTAAGAGCGATCCTCGCGACTGGAAAGGGTCAAAGGCGAGCGATGAGACGTCTCGCTCGCTCTTACCAATTCAGCGATTTACTCGCGTCGCACTCTCTGCGTTGATCGTGCACCGCTAGCCGAAGTGCCGTTCGTAGCTGCGAGAAAGTAGCTATTACTTTCACTCGCAGGCGTGTAACGGTGCTTCGGCCAATGAGAGGCTGCCACGCGATCACGAGTATTTGGCGTCGCACAAAATCAGGCGATGTTACCGTTTAGGCAAACCCGAAGAGGAGACAGGCCCCGCTACAGAGAGCCGAGGCAGACCCCGCTCCAGAGCCGAAGCAGGGCCTGCGGCGCTGCTATGAAAAGGCGCCCACGGCTCAGCACTGGGTCAGTCGATTCCAGTGAAAAGTGAAAGTGCCGAGCGTCAACGGAGTGAAAAGTGTAAAGTGAAACGAAGTGCAACGAAGGACAACGAAGGACAACGAGGGACATAAAGGACATCGTGGGATACATACAAGGATATTCAGAGGAATATCCTGGACGCATACCAAATCGCATCCTTGAGGACAGAGGTACGGCCGGCAGCTGGTGCTAGAGCAGCGTAACCTGAACAGGAGAGTAAGGTTAGTGAGGGTAGCCGTGCGAAAGCAACGTAAGCCTTCTGAGAAGCAGTCTAGAGTGCCAGCGAGTACATCCAGTTGTAGGAGTGCGTGTGGTGATCCAAGCGAACCGCTGGAGAATACAGCGCGTATCCTGGCGTACTCTGGAGTGCTCTGCAACCTCTAGACGGCTCAGAGGCTAATCGATCGCTAGCCGGAGTGCTTCTCACGGCAAACTACGATCCTGTGGAGATCAGCGTGCGCTCGCCCAGCCAGCTCTAAGGTGTGCGCGGAAAGCGTTACAAGGAGTGGCGTCCATACATGCAGGAGTAAAAGGTACGTGAGAGTAGTCGTGCGGAAGAGCGCACGTCTTAGAGGCGCGGTCTAGAGTGCCAGCGAGCGAATCCAGCAGTAGGAGTGCCTGTGATACTCTCGGCGAACCGCTAGAGATCACAGCGCGTATCCTGGCGTACTCTGGAGTGTTCTGCAATCTCTAGACTGCTCAGAGGCTAACCGCTCGTTAGCCGAAGTGCTCCTCACGGCACCTACGAATCCTGCGGGCTTAGCCGTGTGCAGCTATAGCCTAAGAAATCACTTTGCTGTACTAAAATAGTTATATATCAACGTGAATAAACCAGTTTATATTATTAAATCTAAAAGCAGGACTTATTATTTATCGGCAGGCGCCCAAGATATAAATTTGTTGGCACGAACACACAGTCGGCTGAGTGCGGCCCGGCTTAAACTCGGGGCAAACCGAAGGTTCGTTACAAGCTATAAAGATGAATTATATAGAATTATATAACGGAGCATCGATTTCGTTTTTAATCGATAACATTAAAATTAAGACAGTTATCGATTTTTTTAATAAACTCGATCTTTTCGTGCTATATAGGAACCTACATAAAAAATTTCAAGTCTCTAGCTCTTATAGGTTCTGAGAACGACACGTTCATACATACGGACAGACGGACGGACAGACGGACAGACGGACACTGCTAAAACGACTCAGCTACTCTCCCTGATCAAGAATATATATACTTTATGGGGTCTGTCACGCCTCCTGTTACATACATTTTAACAAAAACATTATACCCTGATTTTCCCATTTTCAATGGGTTCAGGGTATAAAAATGAATTATATAGAATTATATAACAGAGCATCGATAACATTAAAATTAAGACAGTTATCGATTTTTTTTAACAAACTCGATCTTTTCGTGCTATATAGGAACCTACATAAAAAATTTCAAGTCTCTAGCTCTTATAGGTTCTGAGAACGACGCGTTCATACATACGGACAGACGGACGGACAGACGGACAGACGAACACTGCTAAATCGACTCAGCTACTCTCCCTGATCAAGAATATATATACTTTATGGGGTCTGCCACGCCTCCTGTTACATACATTTTAACAAAAACATTATACCCTGATTTTTCCATTTTCAATGGGTTCAGGGTATAAAAATTTCAAGTCTCTAGCTATTGTAGGTTCTGAGAACGACGCGGACAGACGGACAGACGGACGGACAGAAGGACCGACGGACATGGCTATTGTAAAGGTACGTTTTTCCAGCTGGGGCAGACTCAGCCTGGCCCAGGGTCACCTACAAGATAATTTATAGGATGCTGGGACGCACTGGGGTAGGGGACGGGAAATACGGCAACTCACGGCCGCTGGCGGAGCTGCTCTCGCCTGGGAGTAGCGCGACAACGATCGCTGCACCGCGCCGGTCAACTTTGGCTGCGGCAGCAGGTTCGAACTTGCTCGCTGGTCTTACACTCTGACGGACAAAGCACGAACGTAGGGGATCTAGCGTTCGTTAGCACTTATGCAAATGTTTTTTCCAAGATTAAAACACCAAGATTTCGGTTTCTTCTTTATTTCCTTTAGATAACTCACGGTTCCTCGACCTTCCTCTCGTGCCTCTTTCCTGGTATATTCTTCTTCCGCTCGTCTCGCTTTTCACTTTAACTTTTCACTATTTGGCGGCGATACGCCCTTACCTTCTCACAATTTGCTCCAGCTTCTTCCTCTTTCGCGGTCACACTCTGACTATACTCGCCCTTCGCACGATCGCGCGCCGACCTCGGCAATGCAATTTGTCGCGGCCGCTGCTTCTCACCACGAAGCTTTCAATTTGATGCGGCGCGCCTAGCTACATTGCCGGTCATCGGCGCGCATATAAGGGGGTGTTCGCCTTCTAACTTAAACCTAATAAGGGCGGGCCCTTCATGGGCCGCCTCTGCGCTCCATTGCGCCTTCATAATAACTCTTCATAACTCATCTCCTAATCAAATCTCTTACTCACTATACTTATTAACTATACAAAATCAACTTATGACTAACTTACTACTAAATGTGAGGCAGCAGATTTATCGCCGCCTTACACTATATCAACTCGGCTTGTCATCCTGATCAAGAATATATATACTTCATGGGGTCTGCAACGCCTCCTTCTGCCTGTTACATACATTTCAACAAAAGCATTATACCCTGATTTTCCATTTTCAATGGGTTCAGGGTATAAAAACGGTTCCACACAGCTTTGCCGCTTTTTGTGCTCAAGTCGAGTTCTTAGATCGAAAGTTGTAGACGTGCTTTTTTTCTCCGCGGCTTTTGTTTTTTATTTTTGATAAAAAATTAATATTTTTATTTCTAACTGTTGGTTTTGGTTATTGTTGCCATTTATCACTGTTGTGCGTTTGTGCAGTGGTGTAATCCGCGTTAATTTGTATTTGCTTTTGAGAAGGGCTTGTGATTTGTGCAGCGTCTGTAATTTTATTTTTACTTTCATCCAGCTTTTAATCTTTCACTGCTCTTCTCTGTCTTTTATTCCCCATTCATTTGTTGGTGTGGGTGATTGGCGTTTGCTTTTTCGCTCGTGCTCTATATCAGCTGTTTTGTTGAAGTGAGTTGATTCTCTCAACACAATCCTCTCTTTGCTTTGCGCTTGTTTATTTTTATCTAATCTCCCGTTTTGTTGTTGTGAGTTTTCTCTTTCAACAATTATATCCTCCCATTGCCTTTCGCTTTTTCCATTTCTGTCTCTAATCTTCTATTTAGTGTTTTTTTTTTTTCCCCTTGAATCCCAATTGCCAATATGACCTGTTGTAAAAAAAAACTTGCTCTATGCGGCAAACTTCTGATTCCACACAAGTGCAATTTATTAATTGCTGGTTGTGTAGGTATATGATGCACAGTAAATGTGCTGGCCTTACAGGGCGCGACTATGATAAGGTCATGTCAACTGCTAAAGTTGTTTGTGGTGGCTTACGTTGGTCTTGTCCACTTTGTTTGGAAAAACAAATCAATTTTTCCAAAATGTATAACTCGGTGCGGGTTCAATTTTAAAAAATTAATAATCTATCAAAACAGTTGTCTGATGAACTAGATACTGCTGATAAATTATTAAATCAATATGATTTTGAATCTTCTCAGGCTGAGACGTCAACTGCTTCTCATTTGGGACTCTCTTGCGAGTCCACCTTCTTGCAGTGCGTCAGGGACCCCAGTATTAGATATCCCAGAGTCTTTACTGATTCCAACTACTTTATCCCCAACTGTTGCTCAAACTATGAACAATACTCTGGCCATTTCTCCTTCACTTAGCATACCTATTTTATCTGTCGTTTCTGCCCGAAATCAAGTGTTCTTATCCAGGCTTTCATCTGACACGTCATGTGAAGCTGTTTCTGCCTTTATTTCCAGTAAATCAAAAGCTAAATTTCAATATCGAAGTTGAATTTTGCAACTCATCGTGAAATTGCTTCTTTTAATATCAACGTGCCAACTGAATTCTTCACAACAATTTGCGACGCCAAATTTTGGCCTCCTCATGTAGTTGTGCACGAATTTAAGCATAAGAGTCGACATAGGCTGTGTCCGGTTTAGCTAAAACCTTCCTCGGTACAATCTTCATCTAATATTGTGCCAAAAAAACTAATAACAGTTCAATCTGCTTCACAGATGAATGGGCCATTCATTTTTTCAGCATCTCATGATGTAGAGATAGTTGCTGTTAAACTAGCCCTTAAATCTTGCTCCCTTTTTACTTGTTCATATATTCCCCCTCTTCTGATGTTCAAGTTTTTGCGCAACATATGGCTTGCATTAAAGAAATTTATGGACATGTAAAGGATAATGATTTCTTTCTGGTGACTTTAATATAACTTCTTGGATCTGTAATCCTAGTTCATGTTCCCTTATTCCTATTAGAATTGATATTTTTTTTTATGAATTAATTTCTATTTCTATGTCTCAGATGAATTCAATCTCAAATCATTAGAATCGATGGCTTGATCTGGTTTTTATTAATGATGACTCATGCATTAATGTTTCTAGATCATCCCCTTTTTATTTACCTGAGGATATTTACCATCCTACATTGGAGGTATCTCTGTCCCTAAGTACTTCTCTAATTTACTTAACTCCAATAAACATTAAGTTGTTGTGGTCCGTTATAGTGGTTTTATCAGAATGAATTTATTTCCAAAGTTAAATGTAGTTAAAGTACATATATTTCTTATAATATATCTCTGCCGCAGGAGTCAGCAGAGCTGGGTACCGCAGAAGGCAGCAACGGACATATATTTACATATATTATATGTATACATGTATATATATATGCAGTCGTTGGCATGCAAGGCGGTCAATTGCTGACGCCGCTATTCTTACATCGGCGGTCCACACATAAGTGGTCGATCATATATCAAATGATTATGTGCCAAGTGCCACTTTGTGCACATGCAGTATACACTGCTATGTGACGGGTATATATATTCTTGATCAGGGAGAGTAGCCGAGTCGATTTAGCCCTGTCCGTCTGTCCGTCCGTCCGTCTGTCCGTCTGTCCGTATGAACGCAAACCATTTCCACGCTATTGAAGCTAGAGACTTGAAATTTGAAATATATACTCGTGTATACCCTCGTCTGATAAAGTGTCAAGATTTTCCCGATACCAAATCGGAAAATGCATTTTCCTGTATCTCAGAAACACAACTTCTAGAAAGGCTAGAGAGTTGCGATTTTAACTGAACACTCATGTCGACAACCCAAAATCAAAAAGCTATGGCGGATATATCTACGCCCATTGGGGGCGTGGCAAATCGGGTCAAACTGTATCTTCTACAGTTTTAAAGCTAGAACGCCCAAATTTGGCGCGTGGGTTACTGTTACGATCCTATAAGGATCGCCCAAAAATTTTATGGCCACGCCTACTAGGGGCGTGGCAAATCGGATCTGAATATATAGTGATTTTACTAGTTTCGTTATATTTTGAGCACTATTGACGCTAGAGACTTGAGACTTGGTATATATACTCGGGTTAACATCCCACGACCGATAAGCTATGGCGGATATATCTACGCCTTCAGGGGGCGTGGCAACAAATATCAGCTTATATCTCCCACAGTTTTAGTGCTAGAAGCTTCAAAATTGGATGCTAGGTTACTAAGGGCCTCCTCTATCGATTCCCCAAAAATTATTGTTACGCCCCAAAAGGGGCGTGACATACAGAAAAATACCCTGTAATTTTCGCATTTTTCGAATGTAAGCATCCAAACTTTACAGTTATATTCTTAAACGCCCACTCTATGCACATGCCAAAAATTATTTGTCTACGGCCACTGGGGCCGTGGCAAATCAAAACTGAAACATCTGCAGCTTCTGAGCCAATAACGCGCCACATAATGACTTTGTGACCTTTGACCTTGTCTTTTGATTTGCCAAATTATATATATGTGTTAGAAAAGAATATTTTATTAATACAAAATAACTAAATAAAGAAAATGTAACAAAAATATCAACATGACCGCACCGGGCTTCGATGCCACACCTCGCCAACGAACTTATGTATATCACATTTTCAGAGTTGCCCCCTCTCTCATTTTGAGAGTTGCCACCTCTCTTATTTGGAGAGATGCCACATCTCTCGATTTAGGTGCGTGTTCTTGCTAAGGTAAGGCAATCGAGATAAATCGAGAGAGGTGGCATCTCTAAGCTTCGATTCTAATTGAAACTGTCTGGCTACCTCCAATGAAAAGTTTTAATCTGCAGCTAATTTGAGCGGCGACAGTGGGGATTTTAGGTTAAATTTTAAATAATATAATGCAATAGATGCCCCTGTGGGCTGCTGGGGCGTGAAATAGTATTTCGCTGTCGGTTGCGTCCGACTGCAACGTTCCTACTTGTTATACCCTGAACCCATTGAAAATGGGAAATCAGGGTATAATGTTTTTGTTGAAATGTATGTAACAGGGAGAAGGAGGCGTGGCAGACCACATAAAGTATATATATTCTTGATCAGGGAGAGTAGCCGAGTCGATTTAGCCCTGTCCGTCCGTCCGTCCGTCCGTCCGTCCGTCCGTCCGTCCGTCTGTCCGTATGTATGAACGCGTCGTTCCCAGAACTTATAAGAGCTAGAGACTTGACATTTTTTATGTAAGTCCGTGAATAGCACGAAAAGATCGAGTTTGTTAAAAAAAAGTCGATAACTGTTTTAATTTTAATGTTATCGATTAAAAACATTACCGAATGTTAGTTATAAAATTTTATCTCCCACGTCTTTATAGCTAGAGTCCCCAAATTTTTTTGTAAGTTTTATATTTATTTTATCTAATTTTGATTTTTGTTAAATTTTGAATTTAATTTCGATTTAAATTTTAAATTGAGGATAGTTTCACTCAAAGCCAGTAAATGAATGGGTTTACATTTTTAAAAATTGGAAAAAATGTAATAAAGTATGTTGAAATATGTTGACCAGCAAAGCAAAGCAAACTGTTTTCCTATACATGTGCACACATACACACATACACATTGAGCTGCGTGCATTTAGCAATTTCTAAAACCCGCAAGTTTTAGTGTACATACTTCCAATAGACGGCGCTATGATTTGCTAATTATCAGCTGTTTAATAAATCGAAACATGTATTCAATCGAACCATAGATGGCGCTATTGGCTAAACAATTTAAAATTAATTGATTTTAGTTTTCTGTGCGTTTATACGAATTGCTAATTATACAGTATTTTAAAAAACGCATATAGCGCGGGGTTTAGGGTATCTCCTAGTCGGGACCCCCGACTAGAGTTTTCTTGTTATACCCTGAACCCATTGAAAATGGGAAAATCAGGGTATAATGTTTTTGTTGAAATGTATGTAACAGGGAGAAGGAGGCGTGACAGACCCCATAAAGTATATATATTATTGATCAGGGAGACAAGCCGAGTCGATTTAGCCCTGTCCGTCTGTCCGTCCGTCCGTCCGTCCGTCCGTCCGTCCGTCCGTCCGTCCGTCCGTCCGTCCGTCCGTCCGTCCGTCCGTCTGTCCGTATGTATGAACGCGTCGTTCTCAGAACCTATAAGAGCTAGAGACTTGAAATTTTTATGTAGGTTCCTGTATAGCACGAAAAGATCGAGTTTGTTAAAAAAATCGATAACTGTCTTAATTTTAATGTTATCGATTAAAAACGAAATCGATGCTCTGTTATTTAATTATATATAATTCATCTTTATAGCTAGAGTCTTCAAATTTTGCATTTAGTGTTATGTGATCATTGCACAATTTCGGTTTTTGTTAAATTTTGGATGCCACGCCCCCTTCGCCTCAAATTTGTAGGTCCCGTATTTCAAATACTACAGACTTGTGCTTTGGCACATATATACATATGGATGACATGATCACGCTTAATAAGTTTGATCAAAATCGTTACTCTAGAAAAAAAGTTATTAAACATTTAATTTCCCATAGCATTGCCATGCAAAGCAGCCAAAGAACAGCTGACGCACCGACTGGTGGGTGTGTGCGTTCGGCTGTGTATGTGTGTGTATGCTTTGCTTGCAATGGACGTACATATGCATGTGTACATAAAAGAAATAAATAATGCTTGGAATAGCGGTTATTCGCAGGGTTCAGGGGATCTCTTAGTCGAGCGGTCTCAACTAGAGTTTTCTTACTTGTTAATTTTAGTTTAATTTAATTTTAATTGTTGTTATTATTTTTTCTTTTTTCCAAAAATTGTTTTTTTTTTTTTTATTTAATTGTTATATCTGTGGTTTTATGAAAATAGAATATTGGGACATAAAAAATATATTTATACTATTTCACGTAATGCTATAGTATATTGGTTTTGTGCAATGTCCGTCATGCTGTCCGTCCGTCTGTCCGTCCGTCCGTCTGTCCGTATGTGTGAACGCGTCGATCTCACCACCTATAAGAGCTAGAGACTTGATTTTTGTGTGTATCGCTGCATACAGTGCGCAGATCAAGTTTGTTTCAAAAAAACGATAACAACTATCGTTTTAATGTTATCGATTAAAAACGTTATCAGAATGAAGTTATTAAATTGTATCTCCCACGTCTTTATTTGTAGAGTCCCCAAATTTGTGTTAGTTTTATATTTATTTAATTTAATTTTGATTTTTGTTAAATTTTGGATGTCGGCTCCAAATATCACCAATTATTTAAATTGATGTTAGGTGCACTCAAAACCAATAAATGAATGAATTTGAAATTTAAACAAGTAAGAAAACTCTAGTCGAGACCGCTCGACTAGGGTATACCCTGAACCCTGCGAAGAACCGCAATTCCAAGCAATCTCCGTTTCTTTAATATACATAAGTATATATATGTTCATTACAAACAGAACATACACACACACATACACAGGCGCACACACACACAAGCGCCAGTCGTTGCGTCAGCTGTTCTTTGGCTGCTGTTTGCATGGCAATGTTATAGGAAATTAAATGTTTAATAACTTTTCTTCTAGAGTAACGATTTTAGTCAAACTTGTTGGGCGTCATCATGTTATCCATATGTATGTATGTGCCAAAGCGCAAGTCTCTAGTATTTGATTTACGGGAGTTACAAATTTGAGGCGAAGGGGGCGTGGCATCCAAAATTTAACAAAAACCGAAATTGCGTAAGGCTTACATAACCCTAAATGCAAAATTTGAAGACTCCAGCTAGAAAGATGAATTAGATAGAATTGTATAGCTTAACTTAGATTTTCGTTTTTAATCGATAACAAAAAAAACGATAACAGTTATCGAATTTCTGAAACAAACTCGATCTTTTCGTGATATACAGGAACCTACATAAAAAATTTCAAGTCTCTAGCTCTTATAGGTTCTGAGAACGACGCGTTCATACATACGGACAGACGGACGGACGGACGGACGGACGGACGGACGGACAGACGGACAGGGCTAAATCGACTCGGCTTCTCTCCCTGATCAAGAATATATATACTTTATGGGGTCTGCCACGCCTACTTCTGCCTTCCAACAAAAACATTATACCCTGAATTTCCCATTTTCAATGGGTTCAGGGTATAAAAATTGGAAAAAATTTAATAAAATATGTTGATCATAAGCTGAAAATTTCATTTAAATCCATTAATTCGCGCAGAAGTTATTAAACAAAACATTTGGCCAATCGGCCAAACACGTGACCAGCAACGCAAAGCAAATTGTTTTCCTATTCATGTGCACACATACACACATTCATCTAGCAAATTCTAAGACCCACAAGTTTTACTGTACATATTTCCAATAGATGGCGCTATGATTTGCTAATTTTCAGCTGTTTAATAAATCGAAACATGGATGGCGCTATTCTAGCTAAACAATTCGAAATGAATTCTTTGTGTGCGTTTATACTAAATGCCAATTATGCAGTATTTTAAAAAGCAGATAGCACGGGGTTCAGGGTATCTCCTAGTCGGGACGCCCAACTTGAGTTTTCTTACCTGTTATACCCTGAACCCATTGAAAATGGGAATTCAGGGTATAATGTTTTTGTTGGAAGGCGTATGTATGTAACAGGCAGAAGGAGGCGTGGCAGACCCCATAAAGTATATATATTCTTGATCAGGATTACAAGCCGAGTCGATTTAGCCCTGTCCGTCTGTCTGTCTGTCTGTCCGTCTGTCCGTATGTATGAACGCGTCGATCTCAGAACTTACAATAGCTAGAGACTTCAAATTTTTGTTGTAGGTCCCTGTATAGGGCGCACATATCGAGTTTGTTTCAGAAATTCGTTAACTGTTATCGTTTTATTGTTATCGATTAAAAAAGAAAATCTAAATTAAGCTATAAAATTCTATATAATTCATATTTCTAGCTAGAGTCTTCAAATTTAGCATTTAGTGTTACTTGGGCCTTACGCAATTTCGGTTTTTGTTAAATTTTGGATGCCAAGCCCCCTTCGCCTCAAATTTGTAACTCCCGTATATCAAATACTAGAGACTTGTGCTTTGGCACATACATATATATGGATGACGTGATCACGCCCAACAAGTTTGATCAGAATCGTTACTCTAGAAAAAAAGTTATTAAACATTTAATTTCCCATAGCATTGCCATGCAAACAGCAGTCAAAGAACAGCTGACGCACCGACTTGCGCTTGTGTGTGCTTGCGCCTGTGTATGTGTATCTGTATGTTTTGTTTGTAATGAACATATATATACTTATGTATATTAAAGAAACGGAGATTGCTTGGAATTGCGGCTCTTCGCAGGGTTCAGGGTATACCCTAGTCGAGCGGTCTCGACTAGAGTTTTCTTACTTGTTTTTATTTTGTTGTTTTCTATGCTTATTACCTTTAAAGGTCCTATATAAGCTGGTTCTAGTTTATGACCTGTCTCGTTTTTTAAGAAAACTAGGTCCCCAATTTTTGTTTTAAAATCTAGTAATTTCTTATCATTTAATTCTTTTTGCTTAACTTTATTCTTTTCGAAAAGTATTCGCGCTCTTTTGAATAATCCTCTTTATTATATATAGGTTCTATATTAGTTACACTACTAAATTGTATTGGTAGGTTATTCTGCTTTCCAAATACTATTTCATTACTGATGTGTTAAAACAATAATATAAAATACTATAGCCATATGTCCTAGTCAGTTTTATCTACTATGAACTAATGTACTCGTTGAATGTCCTATGACTTCTTTCAACAGTACCTAATGTGTGGTGGTGATGTGCTGTGGACGTTAGGTTGTCTATTTTTAAATATTTGCACAGGTCAGTAATAATGGAATTTTTGTATTCTGTTCCCATGTCCGTAATGAACGTCTTCATTGGACCGTACTTCAGAATAAAATATTCAAATATAGCTTATTTTTTATTTATTTTTTTAATTCAATTTATTTGCTGCTTTGTTGTCAAAGACTCTATAGCGCATTTATCACTTAATTTACTTTAACTTATTGCGACAGTTGTATTTGTGTTTGCAACCGGAATTTCTACTAAATACTTTGTCAAATCACAAATTGAGGTGATTGCGTATTCATTTCCATTTCTGAGCGTGGTAGTGGACCGATGTCAAGCATTTTGGACATTTTGGACATTTTACATGTTTGGTCATGTTTTTCCAATAATATCCTCTGTATTTTTGTTATCGTTTTTTTTATGCCTGTATGACCTCCTTGAATTGGATCGTCATGGAATGTAGACAATATTGCTTCTATTTCTTTCTTATTATTTATTTGGGTCACCGGCTTGAGTAGCGCTACTCTTAGAAATTTTAATATCTTATTGACCACTATTTGAAAAGATTCTTTTGAAATGATCTTAAAGATCTTTTCGCATGGTGCCACTTTGACTTGGCTGATATTAAGTATACCGGATTCTGATTCAAGCCTTTGAAAGAATTGACCTAGGTCAAGAATTTGATTGGTGTACATATCGGTTATATCAGATCTTGCCATAACTTTCTTTCCATTTTTAAATAAACAGAGTATCTGTTATTCGCAAGGTCACTACTTTTCGTTCCTCGTCATTGCAAATGCCTTCATGTACGTTGGGCTTAGAAGCTTTATTTTGAACTTGCTTAGGCATAGTTTCATTTTTGTTCTCTGTCCAGAGATTATTTTGTCTACTTTGTTGCCAGGTAGTGACTTTCAGGACTTTTCTATTTATGTCTATTTGTTCTTCGATTGTTATTCTAGATAGAGCGTCTGCCACAAAATTGTCTTTCCCTCTCAGATACTCTACTGTGAAATCATATTCTTCCAATTCGAGTCGCATGCGTGTTAATTTTAAACTTTGATTTACAATAGCAAACAGATAAGTCAAAGGTCTGTGGTGGAAACCTGACATTAAATCAAGGCATGAAAAATATTTAGCTCGACTCAATCGCCATTTTTTCTCTTTATTGCCCGGAAGGGCTTTCTTTGGAACTAATAAAAGTGGGCTGTTATATGGTGATACAGACGGTTCGACAATATTTTGTTCAATTAACTTTCCAACTTGATGCTGGATTTCTCCGGTTTGGCTATGACATCGATAATTTTATACATATACTGCTTCATCATCTTTAAATCTCAATTTTTGCTCATAAAAATTGTTTGTAGTGATTGGTTCGGTTTCAAGTCCGAATACGTCACTATACTGGGTGCATAGTTTTTCTAATTGTTTTTTAAATAATGCTAGAAAATTTTTCTTTAATTTATTAAGTACAGTCTCCTTTGTATTATCTTTAGGATTTTTAACTACTTCGTAGCTCGAAAGTGATTCAAATTTTAAGTTATTTATGCCTACCATCTAGCATGTATCTGTTGTATTTAGGAATCGGACAAAAGCATTTTGAGCTGTTAAAATAGTGTTTGCAGCATAAACACCCGGTTTAATTTCCTGGTTGGAAATTAAAATGTTATCTTCTGCTGAAGACAACTCTATTTTGCGTATCACTTGGGATCTTGCTGGTAGAAGTGTTGAATTAGTACCAGAAATGAATGTTATTGGAACATAGATAGTATACGGTAGGTTTTGTGGTCTGATTACAAATCAATCCTCGGAACTATATTAATCTAGTTGGCACTAAATTTTTTTATGAAGTCTAATCCTATTATTCCATCGCAAGTGATTGCGAAATCTGTGTGAAGTATATGAAATTCATATGGAATAATGTATTTATATGTTTTGTGTTCAATTGAGGCTAATCCTTTAGATTTTATTACTCCTTCTCCTATGCCTCGAGTGTCTATAATTCTATTACTTTGGATGTCATGAAAGACATCAGAATTTTCTTTTATTATTGAAATTTCAGCACCCGTATCAATCAAAAATGTGATTTTTTTATTTGTTTCGACATTTTTGAATGATACGAAATTATTAAGACTTAAATTTACAGTGTATATTTTACCTTTAAACCCTGAGTATCTGGAGGTGTCTGGGAGTTTCCCGAAGTTGTTTGGTTACCTCTGTTATAGCCATTTTTATGAAATTTGCGGTTGCGTCCGAAACTTTTGAATTATGGTCTATCATGTTTACAAAATCTAGGTCTACTTTGTGGATTGAATTTGAAATCATTCGATTATAATTTATAACAGACATGGAAAGTTTAGTTAGTTGATACACATGGTTGGCTGACATTTTTTTATTTCTACAATTAATTGTCCAACCATGTGTTGTTAGTAAAAGCCTAACAGAGATTAGTAGTTTCAAGCTGCACGATTAAGTGCTTCAGCTTTCGTAGAGAGCTATAGCATTTCTGCTGCCCGCTTGAGTTACTTCGCTCTATTGCGAAGTTCTGTTTTGATGGGCGTGGTCCAACGTTGGGATTTGCCTGCAGGCCTCTTGCAACGTCGGCAAGTCCCTTTGCTCAATAAGAGCAGCTGTCTCAAAGTTTGGCTCCGACATCAATTACATACGTATTTTCCATTTATGTTATTTCCTGCTGCTGTTGTTGTTATATGTTGTGTTTCATTTGGTGTTACTCATAAGTTGGCAACGAACGAAGGAGAGCGGCTATACTGTGGGCACCCAACTGTAAGTTTTATTTCGGTAATCTCATCATCATCCAATGTGTTGCTGAGCTTTCGTTTTGCTGCGGTTTTCTGTGGGTGTTTTTTTTTTCGGCAAATTCACTTCGTTGGTGTTGGCATGATTCTTGCTGCTGCCTCAAATTTAATTCAATTTATTGATAAATGCACTTTTAATTATGTATGTATTTTTGAATTTGTATGTATTTTTATTTTATTTTTGAATTTGTATGTATTTGTTGTAGTGCGAATATAATCACATCCGAAGTTAGCAACCAGCCAAACGCTGTGTAGCTCTTAACGTCACGGTTGCCATGTTGTTGCTGTTAATCCATTTCGGCCCATGCCAGAATCCAGACACTTGTCACGGTCGCCATGTTGTGGTTTTATCAGAATGAATTTATTTCAAAAGTTATATGTAATTATAACCTAAAGTACATATATTTCTTATTATAAATCTCTGCCGCAGAAGGCATCAGAGCTGGGAAGCGTATTTCGAGCATCTGCCACAGAAGGCAGCAACGGGCATACATATATTATATGTATACAAGAGGCAGCCGTTGGCATGCAAGGCGGTCAATTGCTGACGCCGCTAGTTTTACATTATTACGTTGACCGCGTCTTGTATATGTAACATCAAAGCACATGCAGTATACACTGCTACAACTGTTCAATTATCTGGTCTCCACAGCATAAAGTGTACCAGAATCGTATTGAATCGGTCCAAAAACAGTTCCTTCTTTTTGCACTCAGAAATTATAATAAATTATATCACGTTTTTCCTCTGAACTCTCTCTTCCTCTAATCAAATGCTTGCTTTTCTCTATTTTACATTTAATTTTCTTGAATGCATCAATTCTCTTTAGTTCAATAATATCACTGACCATATAGGGCTGTGAACTGGGGCAAAGCCGGCCAGACTGTCAAATAAAATGCCCCCATCGGGTTGCAGATATTTAGAAACATTTGATCTTTTTGTTCTTAGGCTTTTAACAAAATTGTTAGTTTATGTTTTAGTTGACTCTTTTTTTGTCAATTATATTTAATAAATAAATAAATTGTAGCATGTTGTACGTTAAATAAGCATATGACCATCGTCAGTTAGAGTATTACACTCATATACACAGTGGCACTTTGTCGCTGTGTTTACGTAACGCATCCGCACATAAGCCGTCATATGATCCGGCTATATGTAGACGGGCCTGCAGCGTGAGATCTGCAGCATAAGCATTTATGCGTTTATGTATATGCCGTCTGCATATACATACATATGTATATATGCTACGCTCTCCCATTCTGTCGCTGCTCTCAGCGGCAGAACTCTTTTATGTATACATTATGAATTTAGGCTAAGCTTATTCAAAACCTAAAATAAAGATTCATTCGAAAACCAAAAGCCAAAGCGAGCAGAAGCTCGAGCGTTATTATTCAAACTCGGTACGATGATTACATGGCGACCGTGACAAGTGTCACAAAAGCAGTGAATAAAGTCTTGAAATAAAACAACATACTACGTGCACGTTATTAAAAAACTCCGAGATATAAAAGCTAAATGATCCTCCAACTGATGGCAAAGTCAACAACAACAGCTGCAACGGCAAGGCGACAGAACATAAGAAACAACAACATCCAACAATCTCTAAATACCAGCAACCATAAATACCATTAGAGACTGCGCACTGTAGATACACGTGCTGCAGACGGACCAGCGCCGGCTCCCCAACAGCCTGTGCGACCAGCACCGGCCCCGCCAGCGCGACAAGCTGTGCCCATGTGACCGACAGCGCTACAAAGAGCGCCCAACGTAAAAAAAAACTATAATAATATTTAAGAAATTGTTTATTTTAAGAAATGAAATTGTATACTTTAAGACATTTTATGTTAAATCGAGCGGAACCTTTTCTGCCCGATAGATGTATGGCCTGTAAAGCCATACAAACAATTAGACAGGAGTCACTGCGTTGACAAAATAGGGATTAAAAGAAATAGGGATTAAATTAAAAGAAAAATATTTTTCTTATACAAAAAAAAAATTTTTTTTTCTCGCAATTATCAAAAAAAAAAAGATCAATAATAAAAAATTTTTTTTTATTACGAAACGTAAATGATATCAAATTCAATTTCAAAAGTTGACCTAGCACAGGATTTTGTAGAAACCATAATCATGATAGACCATAATTCAAAAGTCGCGGACTCAACCGCAAATGTCATCAACAATGTTGAATCAACTTCTCCAGATTTAAAATTCATAACAATTTTAATTGTTATAATAGTTGTTTTGCTTCTGGCAAATACATTAACCAAATTATATAAGCTGCATAATAGATGCATTAGGAAAAAATATTTGAGCCGAGCACAGGAGTTAGATAAGATATAAAGAATATGGTTGGTTAGTTTATAACAATAAAAAAAAAACACTTGGTGTTACTACTATATTGATGTTGCGCTTAAAACGCTAAGATCTCGATTTTTCCACTAAGAAATGGAATGGAGTGCGTTAGTGAATACCATTAATGATTTCAAAGACAAATTCGGGAAATCATACAAATGTATCAATTCTGATAAAATAATAAAAACAGAAACAGTGATACATCATTTGCGCATTTTAACAGATCAATATAATAATATAGTAACAACAGTAAATCAGGTGTATGAAAAATTGACATGTGAACACAAATGTCAATGTCAAAAAACAATCAAATCACTCCGTGAAAGATTACAAAATATTAGCATTAGAAGGAGTGTTGATATAATAATCCCTTCAAATATCAACGAACTAGTTGAATTTGACGAAAACCAATTACAAGATTTGGATGAGTCCAAACCTGTAATAAATTCGGATAGCGAAAGCGATACTGAACCATTGAAAGAAAATATAGAAACAATGGCTAATCAGACCGCGTTGGACAGGGAATATGTGAAGCAGGTTTCCTCTTCAGTACCCGAATTTGACGGTAAAAAGTTGACATTAAATCGGTTCATAACAGCATTGAACCTTGTAAATAGAACCAAAGGCGATCAGGAAGATATAGCAGTAGAGGTCGTAAAGTCAAAAATAATTGGCACAATCTTGTATAAGGTACAAGACGAGACCACTATAGCTGAAATAATAAATAAGCTTAAAGAAAACGTAAAAGGAGAATCTCCCGACGTAATAAAAGCTAAATTATTGAATATAAAACAAAAAGGTAAAACTGCCACCCAGTACGCAACTGAAATAGACAATTTGCGAAAACAACTGGAGGCAGCCTTTATTGATAACGGCCTAGACCCAAACAATGCAGAGAAATTCTCCACAAACGAGTCTGTTTCTGCAATGATTAAGAATTGTGAGCATGAGAAACTGAAAATAATATTGGAAGCTGGAAACTTCGTTACTTTCAATGATGTAATGAGTAAATATATTCATTGCAGCACAGAAATGACTGGAAGTACAAGTACAGTATTATTTCAGCGAGGCCGCAATAGTAGGGGCGGTGGTTACTATTCCCACAGAGGAAGAGGCAATGGCCGAGGTAACTACCACCCTAATAACAATTCCAACAATTATGGAAATAACAACAGAGGTGGTCGAGGTTATAACAGAGGTAGGAATAATTCCAACCGAGGCAATAACCAAAACGGGAATAACCGTAATAATAACAACAACTATAAAATCCGTCTCGCCCAAGAGAATTCGGGAAACTCCCAAACCCCTCCAGATACACAAGGTTAAATAGTAAAATATATACTGTCAACTTAAGTCTCAACAATTTTGTATCATTCAAAAATGTTGCAACAAATAAAAAAATAATATTCTTAATAGATACAGGTGCAGATATTTCAATTATAAAGGAAAATTCTGATGTCTTTCACGACATCCAAGCAAATAGAATCATAGATATTCGAGGTATAGGAGAAGGAGTAATGAACTCCAAAGGAATAGCTTCAATTGAATTACAGACAGACAAGTACATTATTCCATATGAATTCCATATACTTCATGCGGATTTCGCAATTCCTTGCGATGGAATAATCGGATTAGATTTTATTAAAAAATACAATTGTCAGTTAGATTACAATAGTTCAGATGATTGGTTTATAATTAGACCACAAAACTTAACGTATTCTATCTATGTTCCAATAACATTCAGTTCTGGTACTAATTCCACACTTCTACCAGCAAGATCACAAGTGATACGTAAAATTGAGTTGGCCTCAACAGAAGAAAACATTTTAATTCCAAATCAGGAAATTAAACAGGGTGTCTATGTTGCAAATACGATTGTAACAGCCCATAATGCTTTTGTCCGATTCCTAAATACTACAGATACATGCCAAACTGTAGGCATAAATAACTTAAAATTCGAAGCACTCTCGAACTACGAAGTAGTTCAAAATCTTAAAATTAATAGAACAGAAACCGTGATTAGCAAGTAAAGGAAATTTTTTTCAACACTATTCAAAAAACCACTCGAGGAAATATGCACCCAGTATAGTGATGTGTTCGGACTTGAATCCGAACCAATCACAACAAACAATTTCCATAAACAACAGTTAAGACTTAAAGACGACGAGCCAGTATATGTAAAAAATTATCGATGTCCGCATAGCCAAATAGAAGAAATCCAGCATCAAGTTGGAAAGTTAATTGAACAGAAAATTGTTGAACCGTCTGTATCACCCTATAATAGCCCACTCTCATTAGTACCAAAGAAGGCCATTCCAGGCACTAAAGATAAAAGATGGCGATTAGTAATCGACTATCGTCAAATAAACAAAAAATTGATGTTAGATAAATTTCCACTCCCCAGAATTGATGATATTCTTGATCAATTGGGTTGAGCTAAATATTTTTCATGCCTTGACTTAATGTCAGGTTTCCATCAAATCGAGCTTGAGGAAAACTCAAGAAATATAACGTCTTTTTCAACAAGCAATGGTACCTATCGCTTCACGCGATTACCATTTGGCTTAAAAATAGCGCCTAATTCATTTCAGAGAATGATGACAATAGCATTTTCAGGCCTAGAGCCTACACAAGCTTTCCTTTATATGGATGATCTAATCGTTATTGGTTGTTCTGAACAACATAT
This sequence comes from Drosophila paranaensis, assembly GCA_035047545.1. NCBI lineage: Eukaryota > Metazoa > Arthropoda > Insecta > Diptera > Drosophilidae > Drosophila > Drosophila paranaensis. The sequence continues at coordinate 54,970 of JAWNPL010000206.1, read as the reverse complement.
GATTAAAAATCTAACAGATGTTTTCAAACTTTGTAGAAAACACAATCTCAAATTACATCCAGAAAAATGTTCATTCTTCATGCACGAGGTGACGTTTTTAGGTCACAGATGCACAGATAAGGGAATACTCCCTGATGATAAAAAATTTGATGTTATCAATAATTATCCAGTCCCTACGGACTATAGACGATTTATAAAAAACTTCGCCGAATATTCACGGCACATAACTAGATTATGTAAAAAGAATGTCCCATTTGAATGGACCGCTGAATGTGAAAAAGCATTCCAATACCTTAAAAAGGCACTTGTTCAACCAAATCTATTACAGTACCCAGATTTTAACAAAGAATTTTGTATAATCACAGATGCAAGCAAACAAGCATGTGGAGCAGTTTTAACTCAAAACTATAATGGACTCCAACTCCCAGTTGCATATGCATCAAGAGCATTCACTAAAGGTGAAAGCAATAAGAGTACTACAGAACAAGAACAAGCAGCAATACATTGGGCAATAACACATTTTCGACCATATATATATGGCAAACACTTTACAGTTAAAACAGATCACAGACCCTTAACATATTTATTTTCTATCGTAAATCCAAGTTCTAAATTAACACGCATGCGACTCGAACTGGAAGAGTATGATTTTACAGTTGAGTATCTGAGAGGTAAAGACAATTTTGTGGCAGATGCTCTATCAAGGATAACAATATCCGATCTCATTGATTTGAATAGAAAAGTCCTGAAAGTCACTACCAGGCACCAAAGTAGACAAAAGAATTTCTGCGCAGAAAATAAACAAGAACTATTGCCAAGGCAAAGTCTTGAAAAAGCTTCTAAGCCCAACGTATACGAAGTCATCACAAATGACGAGGTACGAAAAGTAGTGACCTTGCGAATAACAGATTCCACATGTTTATTGAAACGTGGAAGAAAAATTATTGCAAGAATTAATGTTAGCGATTTGTACTCCAATGGAACTCTCGATTTAGGTCAGTTTTTCCAAAGGCTTGAATGGCAAGCCGGTGTATTTAAAATCAGCCAACTAAAAGTGGCACCGAGCGAAAAGATCTTTGAATCAATTTCAATAGATACTTTCAAAAATATGGGCAATAATAATTTAAAATCATTACGAGTAGCGCTACTCAAGCCGGTGACCCTCATCCAAGTTGATGAAGAAAAAGAAGCTATACTGTCTACATTCCATGACGATCCAATTCAAGGAGGTCATACAGGAATTAATAAAACAATTGCGAAAATAAAGAGACAATATTATTGGAAAAACATGACTAAACATGTAAAAGAATACATTAATAAATGTCCAAAATGCCTGACGTCGAAAACAACGAAGCATACAAGAGCACCTATGATAATAACCGAGACTCCACAATATGCTTTTGACAGAGTGATAGTAGACACAATTGGTCCACTACCACGTTCGGAAAATGGGAATGAATATGCAATCACTTTAATATGTGATTTGACTAAGTATTTAGTAGCAATTCCTATTCCAAATAAGAGCGCAACAACTGTCGCAAAAGCCATATTCGAATCTTTTATTCTGAAGTACGGTCCAATGAAGACGTTCATTACGGACATGGGAACAGAATATAAAAATTCAATCATTACTGACTTGTGCAAATATTTAAAAATAGATAACATAACATCTACAGCACACCACCACCAGACATTAGGTACCATTGAAAGAAGTCATAGGACATTCAATGAGTATATTCGTTCATATATTTCAGTAGATAAAACTGATTGGGACATATGGTTACAGTATTTCGTGTATTGTTTCAACACAACACCATCAGTAACTCATAATTATTGTCCATATGAACTAGTATTTGGTAGACAAAACAACCTACCAATACAATTTAATAGCTTAAACACTATAGAACCTATATATAATATAGAAGATTACTCTAAGGAAGTTAAATTAAGATTAGAAAACGCGTATAAGAGAGCTCGAATATTATTAGAAAAAAATAAAGCTAAGCAAAAAGAAATAAATGATAGGAAAGTATTAGATTTTAAAATAGAAATAGGAGACCAAGTTATATATATATATATAAAAGTTTTTTTGAAAAAAAAAACTATAACAAGTAAGAACGTTGCTGTCGGACGCAACCCACAGCGAAATACTATTTCACGCCCCAACAGCACACAGGGGCATCTATCACATTACATTTTTCAAAATTTAACCTTAAATCCCCACTGTCGCCGCTTAAATTAGCTGCAGATTAAAACTTTTCATTGGAGGTAGCCAGACAGTGTCAATTAGAATCGAAGCTTAGAACCCTTACCTTAGCAAGAACACGCACCTAAATCGAGAGAGGTGGCATCTCGCAAAATAAGAGAGGTGGCAACTCTCAAAATGAGAGAAGTGGCAACTCTGAAAATGTGATTTAAGTTCGTTGGCGAGCGTAGAGGTGTGTGCTTGAGCCCCGGTGCGGTCATGTTGATAATTTTGTTATATTTTCTTTATTTAGTTATTTTGTATTAATAAAATATTCTTTTCAAACACATATATATAATTTGGCACATCAAAAGACAAGGTCAAAGGTCACAAAGTCATTATGTGGCGCGTTATTGGCTCAGAAGCTGCAGATGTTTCAGTTTTGATTTGCCACGCCCCAGTGGCCGTAGACAAATAATTTTTGGCATGTGCATAGAGTGGGCGTTTAAGAATATAACTGTAAAGTTTGGATGCTTACATTCGAAAAATGCGAAAATTACAGGGTATTTTTCTATATGTCACGCCCCTTTTGGGGCGTAACAATAATTTTTGGGGAATCGATAGAGGAGGCCCTTAGTAACCTAGCATCCAATTTTGAAGCTTCTAGCACTAAAACTGTGGGAGATATAAGCTGATATTTGTTGCCACGCCCCCTGAAGGCGTAGATATATCCGCCATACCTTATCGGTCGTGGGATGTTAACCCGAGTATATATACCAAGTCTCAAGTCTCTAGCGTCAATAGTGCTCAAAATATAACGAAACTAGTAAAATCACTATATATTCAGATCCGATTTGCCACGCCCCTAGTAGGCGTGGCCATAAAATTTTTTGGGCGATCCTTATAGGATCGTAACAGTAACCCACGCGCCAAATTTGGGCGTTCTAGCTTTAAAACTGTAGAAGATACAGTTTGACCCGATTTGCCACGCCCCCAATGGGCGTAGATATATCCGCCATAGCTTTTTGATTTTGGGACGTCGACATGAATGTTCAGTTAAAATCCCAACTCTCTAGCCTTTCTAGAAGTAGTGTTTCTGAGATACAGGAAAATGCATTTTCCGATTTGCCACGCCCCTAGTGGGCGTATCGGGAAAATCTTGACACTTTATCAGACGAGGGTATACACGAGTATATATTTCAAATTTCAAGTCTCTAGCTTCAATAGCGTCGAAATGGTTTGCGTTCATACGGACAGACGGACAGACGGACGGACAGCATGACGGACATTGCACAAAACCAATATACTATATCACTACGTGAAATAGTATAAAAAAAAAAAAGAAAGAAAAAAAAAATTTTTTTATTTGTCAACATAATACAACATAATAAATAATTATATAAAAATAAAATAATATTAGTAACTATTTTTATATTAAATAACTACATTATATTACGTTATTTTTTTAAAAAGGCGAGGTGTAGCATGTTGTACGTTAAATAAGCATATGACCATCGTCAGTTAGAGTATTACACTTATATACACAGTGGCACTTTGTCGCTGTGTTTACGTAACGCATCCGCACATAAGCCGTCATATGATCCGGCTATATGTAGACGGGCCTGCAGCGTGAGATCTGCAGCATAAGCATTTATGCGTTTATGTATATGCCGTCTGCATATACATACTTATGTATATATGCTACACTCTCCCATTCTGTCGCTGCTCTCAGCGGCAGAACTCTTTTATGTATACATTATGTATTTAGGCTAAGCTTATTCAAAACCTAAAATAAAGAATCATTCGAAAACCAAAAGCCAAAGCGAGCAGAAGCTCGAGCGTTATTATTCAAACTCGGTACGATGATTACAAAATAAGAACATCCCATTCTGTACTAAAGGCTTACAATCAAACCATAAACAAATACCTAGTCTTGGTCTGTATCGCAATAAAACTGTCCTGACAAAAGGGCTCGGTATTATACACCGATCTTAAAAAAAGAAACTTGCGGTCTTCAACCAGCAGCTTGTCAACAACGAAGACTGTTTAGTACTTCTTAATTATAACTCCAAACATAAGGCTAGTGGGCAGATAACCAGCACAGGGATCCGAACTGCTCGCGAGAGCACTCGTTCCACTAAAGATCGGCCGCGTTGAAAGGCCGCAGGGCTTCAACTTCAATTTACACTCAACCTAACTTAAGTAATCGGCAAGAGTGCACCATTGCGGTCTATTGGGCATTTATATGTGCCCGATTTGGTCTTTATGACCACCACCCGCACCCTACCATTTCCGCCAGGTATCACTTCGGTCACCACAACGAGTATACACTGCTAAGGCGGAGCATTGTCCTCTCCCACGAGGATGACTGTGCCGACTTCCGTGTTCCTCGACTCTCGCGTCCACTTGCTCCTTTGCTGCAGACTGAGCAGGTATTTCCTGGACCAATCTGTCCAGAACCGCTGACTCATGATGTCAGCTGCCATCTTTTTAAGTATGGCAGCCTGACATCGTCGACTTGCATCGTTGATGCGAGTGGCAGCGCCACGAGCGTTGCGCCGACCAGCCGATGAGCCGGGGTGAGCACCTCGCAGTCGTTTGGGTTGCTGCTGGGAGCGATGATCGGCCGCTAATTGAGGATGGCTTCCACCTCGGCGAGCACCGTTGCCAATTCGTCGTGGCGCAACACTGCGCTACCAATTGCCTTGAGCAACAGGCTTCCCACAGGCCGCCGAAATGTGTCGCTCGCGGGAGAATGAAAATAAACTCCATTCCCTGTTCCGCAACGCTTTGAATCGCGGATGAATTGACGCTGAAATTGGCCGCAAGGTCTGCCAACGTGCGAGGCGCACCCACGAAATTGGTGGCACTGTCGCATTATAGCTTCCTGTCAAGACCACGTCGACCAATGAACATATATAAACACATCAAAAAGGTGGTAGAAGTTAAATCAAATACAAACTCTATCTGTACAGCCTTAGAAGCGAAGCAGACGAATATGGCAATATACATTTTAACGGACGCTTTGCCCCTAATCCCCAACGAAACTAAACGATCAGCGGGAAGGTTGCCCATAATTTGAGACAAAAGCTTCGGCTTATATCGAAAGCAATTGATCACCCAGATCTGTTGCCGAAGTAATCCCTTCAGTACATACAGCAAATGCTCTAAATAGAGTGTAACAAATCCACACTTTTTAGGCAACGGCAAGGGGAAGTTGGCATTATGCGCTAATGGCGTCTTCATCAAAGGACCTCCTACCCGCACCACCCACAAGACACTCTTGATATATTGAGAGTGCAGGAATGGTGCCAGTTTTTGAAGAGCAGCGAAACTTAATTCAGAAGCTGAAGGAATCAAAGATACATGTTTCTCGCTCCTTCCATTGATGAAGCGGAACATGTAAGCGATTATGCGGATCAGCCTTGGAAATGAAGACATTGCTTCTATTAATGGCGTGATGGAATTCACGATCTCCTCAACCGCAACCGTAGTAAAGGCAGCTCTACGCCTCTCTAACGACTCGAATTTCTTCGACAGCTTAATATGTGGGTTTGCTGGCCACAATTCTTCTGAATGTTGTAAAAATGACGGTCCGCCAAACCAGATTGAAGATTAAAGTTCTTCAACTGAACATCCCCGAGACACTATGTCCGCCGAGTTGTGGGGCTACTTTGGACTTGGCGGTTAGCAACCTGATAGTGATACCCTCAACTGTTTGCACTCGTACGTATAGACAACAGCCGTAGGCTCTTGTTGACGCATCAGCAAAGCCATGGACTTGACAGCCTCTTGCTTTAAGCGTGCCTACGTAACGAGGTATGCACAAAGCATTTAATTCTGAAAAACAGTTGGTCACTGCTTCCAACTCTTGTATCATTTTGGCAGGTAGTTGGTCATCCCATCCAAGCTTGTTTAACCACATTTCCTTTGCACGAGTTACGATCGGACTTAGAAATCCTAAGGGATCGTATAATCGTGCCACAAACGATAAAACGGACCGCTTGGTTGGATTTGAATCTCTTGTAGATTCCATTGCATATCTGAACACGTCAGCCTTCGGATTCCAAATTAATCCTAAGGTATTTGTGTCTTATTGATGACCAATGACAATGTTGTCCTCTGATGATTGACCTGCAAGTTGTTTACAGTTGGACGAACATTTTGTAAGATGGAAGCCAAAACATTGAACAATTTCGATTCAATCGCGGTGCAGCAAGTATAACTCCTCAGCGCTGTCTGATCCTGTCAACAAATCATCGACATAAAAATCATGAGTTAAGAACCTATCAGCATCTGGGTGATATTTTAGGCACCGAACTGCTAAGAATGGCTGTATTTAAACGACAATTTTTTAACGGATCAGTCAGCTTTTCTCTCCACACAACAAGTTGAAAGTTGCGCTGGGACTCGTCTAATTATATTTGACGGTACAACGTTTCCCATAACTGAGGCTGAATGGTCGGACCCACCATGTGTAGATCATTCAGCGACAACTGAGAAGACGATATGCTAGAGGCATCGAACACTACCCGGAGCTTCGTTGACGAGCTGTGCGGTCTAAGCACGCATTATAGTCTCTACAAAGGACTTCACTCACAGCTGTTGTTCTGGGGTATACAAGTTTTAATATCAATGCGTTGTGGCTTGTGGAACTGAGGAAAACACACTTATTGACATGGAGTTAAACTGGAAGAGCACCAGCTAAAGACGTTTTTCCTTAACAGTACCCAGTGCCTCTCGATCTAGGCACGACAACAGAGCTGGATTATTGTCAACTTAATTCTCAAACAGAGCTATAAAAGTTATTGTATTCGGAATACTCTCCACTAAATTTTGGTAATTTATTATTAGGTAGATTTCTTGTGTGTGACACGGAGTCATGGTCGGATTAGCATGACTCCTTCCGGTTTTGGTTGAGTGACACTAGATCGCTTCATTATTAGGGCCTTAGTTGTAACACACAATTCGAGGCACTAAATCTGAATAAATGTCATCCAGCTTTTGCTGTATTTAAAACGCGGTTTAATATTTCTAAACGACATTCGGTTTCAAGAGGCTCTACCGATCTTGTGTAGTCTTTCAACGATTTGTTAATACGATTTTGATCTAACTTGTTGGGCGTGATCACGTCATCCATATATATGTATGTGCCAAAGCACAAGTCTCTAGTATTTGATATATGGGAGTTACAAATTGGAGGCGAAGGGGGCGTGGCACCCAAAATTTAATAAAAACCGAAATTGCGTAAGACCCAAATAACACTAAATGCAAAATTTGAAGACTCTAGCTAGAAAGATGAAATAGATAGAATTTTTTAGCTTAATTTAGATTTTCGTTTTTAATCGATAACAATAAAACGATAACAGTTATCCAATAACATTCATTTCTGGTACTAATTCAACACTTCTACCAGCAAGATCACAAGTGATACGCAAAATAGAGTTGTCTTCAGCAGAAGATAACATTTTAATTCCCAATCAGGAAATTAAACCGGGTGTTTATGCTGCAAACACTATTGTAACAACCTAAAATGCTTTTGTCCGATTCCTAAATACAACAGATACATGCCAGATGGTAAGCATAAATAACTTAAAATTTGAATCACTTTCGAGCTACGAAGTAGTTAAAAATACTAAAGATAATACAAAGGAGACTGTACTTAATAAATTAAAGAAAAATTTTCTAGCATTATTTAAAAAACAATTAGAACAAGTAAGAACGTTGCTGTCGGACGCAACCCACAGCGAAATACTATTTCACGCCCCCAACAGCATACGGACAGACGGACAGACAGACAGACAGACGGACAGGGCTAAATCGACTCGGCTTGTCATACTGATCAAGAATATATATACTTTATGGGGTCTGCCACGCCTCCTTCTGCCTGTTACATACATACGCCTTCCAACAAAAACATTATACCCTGATTACCCATTTTCAATGGGTTCAGGGTATAAAAATGTCAGCCAACCATGTGTATCAATTAACTAAACTTTCCATGTCTGTTATAAATTATAATCGAATGATTTCAAATTCAATCCACAAAGTAGACCTAGATTTTGTAAACATGATAGACCATAATTCAAAAGTTTCGGACTCAGCCGCAAATGTCATAAAAATGGCTATAACAGAGGTAACCGAGGTAATTACCGTGGCAGAGGTAATAACCACAACTACGGTTACCGAAATAACAGCAACAGATATAATAGAGGCCAAGGAAATTACAGAGGAAACCGTGGAAATTCCAATAGAGGGAATTCCAACAATGTCAGAGTAACCCAAACAACTTCGGGAAACTCCCAGACACTTCCAGATACTCGGGATTTAAAGGTTAAATATACACTGTAAATTTAAGTCTTAATAATTCCGTATCATTCAAAAATGTCGAAACAAATAAAAAAATCACATTTTTGATTGATACGGGTGCTAATATTTCAATAATAAAAGAAAATTCTGATGTCCTTCATGACATCCAAAGTAATAGAATTATAGACATTCGAGGCATAGGAGAAGGAGTAATAAAATCTAAAGGATTAGCCTCAATTGAACTCCAAACATATAAATACATTATTCCATATGAATTTCATATACTTCACACAGATTTCGCAATCACTTGCGATGGAATAATAGGACTAGACTTCATAACAAAATTTATGATTTGTAATCAGACCACCAAACCTAACGTATCCTATCTATGTTCCAATAACATTCATTTCTGGTACTAATTCAACACTTCTACCAGCAAGATCACAAGTGATACGCAAAATAGAGTTGTCTTCAGCAGAAGATAACATTTTAATTCCCAATCAGGAAATTAAACCGGGTGTTTATGCTGCAAACACTATTGTAACAACCTAAAATGCTTTTGTCCGATTCCTAAATACAACAGATACATGCCAGATGGTAAGCATAAATAACTTAAAATTTGAATCACTTTCGAGCTACGAAGTAGTTAAAAATACTAAAGATAATACAAAGGAGACTGTACTTAATAAATTAAAGAAAAATTTTCTAGCATTATTTAAAAAACAATTAGAACAAGTAAGAACGTTGCTGTCGGACGCAACCCACAGCGAAATACTATTTCACGCCCCAACAGCATACGGACAGACGGACAGACAGACAGACAGACGGACAGGGCTAAATCGACTCGGCTTGTCATCCTGATCAAGAATATATATACTTTATGGGGTCTGCCACGCCTCCTTCTGCCTGTTACATACATACGCCTTCCAACAAAAACATTATACCCTGATTACCCATTTTCAATGGGTTCAGGGTATAAAAAATGTCAGCCAACCATGTGTATCAATTAACTAAACTTTCCATGTCTGTTATAAATTATAATCGAATGATTTCAAATTCAATCCACAAAGTAGACCTAGATTTTGTAAACATGATAGACCATAATTCAAAAGTTTCGGACTCAGCCGCAAATGTCATAAAAATGGCTATAACAGAGGTAACCGAGGTAATTACCGTGGCAGAGGTAATAACCACAACTACGGTTACCGAAATAACAGCAACAGATATAATAGAGGCCAAGGAAATTACAGAGGAAACCGTGAAAATTCCAATAGAGGGAATTCCAACAATGTCAGAGTAACCCAAACAACTTCGGGAAACTCCCAGACACTTCCAGATACTCGGGATTTAAAGGTTAAATATACACTGTAAATTTAAGTCTTAATAATTCCGTATCATTCAAAAATGTCGAAACAAATAAAAAAATCACATTTTTGATTGATACGGGTGCTAATATTTCAATAATAAAAGAAAATTCTGATGTCCTTCATGACATCCAAAGTAATAGAATTATAGACATTCGAGGCATAGGAGAAGGAGTAATAAAATCTAAAGGATTAGCCTCAATTGAACTCCAAACATATAAATACATTATTCCATATGAATTTCATATACTTCACACAGATTTCGCAATCACTTGCGATGGAATAATAGGACTAGACTTCATAACAAAATTTATGATTTGTAATCAGACCACCAAACCTAACGTATCCTATCTATGTTCCAATAACATTCATTTCTGGTACTAATTCAACACTTCTACCAGCAAGATCACAAGTGATACGCAAAATAGAGTTGTCTTCAGCAGAAGATAACATTTTAATTCCCAATCAGGAAATTAAACCGGGTGTTTATGCTGCAAACACTATTGTAACAACCTAAAATGCTTTTGTCCGATTCCTAAATACAACAGATACATGCCAGATGGTAAGCATAAATAACTTAAAATTTGAATCACTTTCGAGCTACGAAGTAGTTAAAAATACTAAAGATAATACAAAGGAGACTGTACTTAATAAATTAAAGAAAAATTTTCTAGCATTATTTAAAAAACAATTAGAACAAGTAAGAACGTTGCTGTCGGACGCAACCCACAGCGAAATACTATTTCACGCCCCAACAGCACACAGGAGCATCTATCACATTACATTTTTTTAAATTTAACCTTAAATCGCACTGTCGCCGCTTAAATTAGCTACAAAAACTTTTCATTGGAGGTAGCCAGACAGTTTCAATTAATTTGGCAAATCAAAAGACAAGGTCAAAGGTCACTAAGTCATTATGTGGCGCGTTATTGGCTCAGAAGCTGCAGATGTTTCAGTTTTAATTTGCCACGCCCCCAGTGGCCGTAGACAAATAATTTTTGGCATGTGCATATAGTGGGCGTTTAAGAATATAACTGTAAAGTTTGGATGCTTACATTCGAAAAATGCGAAAATTACAGGGTATTTTTCTGTATGTCACGCCCCTTTTGGGGCGTAACAATAATTTTTGGGGAATCGATAGAGGAGGCCCTCAGTAACCTAGCATCCAATTTTGAAGCTTCTAGCACTAAAACTGTGGGAGATATAAGCTGATATTTGTTGCCACGCCCCCTAAAGGCGTAGATATATCCGCCATAGCTTATCAGTCGTGGGATGTTAACCCGAGTATATATACCAAGTCTCAAGTCTCTAGCATCAATAGTGCTCAAAATATAACGAAACTAGTAAAATCACTATATATTCAGATCCGATTTGCCACGCCCCTAGTAGGCGTGGCCATAAACTTTTTTGGTCAATCTTTATAGGATCGTAACAGTAACCCACGTGCCAAATTTGGGCGTTCTAGCTTTAAAACTGTAGAAGATACAGTTTGACCCGATTTGCCGCGCCCCCAATGGGCGTAGATATATCCGCCATAGCTTTTTGATTTTGGGATGTCGACATGAATGTTCAGTTAAAGTCTCAACTCTGGAGCCCTTCTAGAAGTAGTGTTTATGTGCTACAAGAAAATTCATTTTCCGATTTGCCACGCCCCTAGTGGGCGTATCGGTAAAATCTTGACACTTTATCAGACGAGGGTATACACGAGTATATATTTCAAACTTCAAGTCTCTAGCTTCAATCGCGTCGAAATGGTTTGCGTTCATACGGACAGACGGACAGACGGACGGACAGCATGACGGACATTGCACAAAACCAATATACTATATCACTACGTGCTAGAAGCTTCAAAGTTGGATGCTAGGTTACTGGGGGCCTCCTCTATTGATTCCCCAAAAATTATTGTTACGCCCCAAAAGGGGCGTGACATACAGAAAAATACCCTGCAATTTTCGCATTTTTCGAATGTAAGCATCCAAACTTTACAGTTATATTCTTAAACGCCCACTCTATGCACATGCCAAAAATTATTTGTCTACGGCCATTGGGGGCATGGCAAATCAAAACTGAAACATCTGCAGCTTCTGAGCCCACACCTCTACGCTCGCCAACGAACTTAAATCACATTTTCAGAGCTGCCACCTCTCTCATTTTGAGAGTTGCCACATCTCTTATTTTGAGATGCTCGATTTAGGTGCGTGTTCTTGCTATGGTAAGGCAATCGAGATAAATCGAGAGAGGTGGCATCTCTAAGCTTCGATTCTAATTGAAACTGTCCCCGCCTTTTCGTCCCCACCGTGTCGTCATCGCTGGCAACTTACAAAATGGTTCTAGCCACTTTGATGGTGATCCATGGAGGAATGAAGGTCCATGTAGACAAAGACTATTTGCCTCCAGATGCTAATGCTCCAAGTGATAGCATGTCTGCGGCATTGTTTTGTGAGGAGTCATTTTTCTGAAGGTCGTCTCGATATATTTTCCACTCCTCTTGTAGCTTGGGGAGAGCTCCTTATCCCAATCGATGTTTGCTTCCCACAGTTGTTGCAAAGAGTTGTATGCATAGAATTGGCCAAAATATTTGGTCTATATTTGCCCCAGTTATAATAAAGGCAAAAATATGCCTTTAATATAAATGGGGCAAATATGGATCAAATATTTTGGCCAATTCTGTACATACAACTCCTTTTGTGATTTTAGTTGCTTCCGCCGCTTGAGCTTGTCCATGGATGTTTTCATGTTGTGTAGTATGTCTAACATAACAATATGTATATACCCGTTGAAAAATCGCAAACAAAATATTTAAATAAAAACACTTGTGTGTTCAGCAACTTATAATTTATTGGACAGTTCGGCGCGGAGAGGCTGGCAGCGTGCGTGCGGTGCATACGAAGGAAATTCTGCAATTGCTTGTCGCTCGCGACAGCTGCACTGCCGAATGCAACTGTGCGCTTGCATGCTAGCTTACATTATAAGAGAATTCATGTTTGCTTAAAACTAATATTTGCTTGTACTCTTAAACTAACTTAAGCTGTGATTCAACACCGGCCACCTTGAAGGGATCGCCTTCAACCTGGTAGCCGGGCCAGTTTCGCCATTGGGCGCTTCATAATGTCCATGCTGGTCTTAACGCCTACGACCCTGATTCGCCCGTCGCCTCCTGGAGTTATCTCCACGACTCTGCCTGTTGTCCACCGCTGGGTCCTCGTGGATCAGGACGAGATCTCCAACTGTGACGTCGTGCGCCTCCTGCCACTTCCCTCGCTGCTGCAGACTGTGGATGTAGTCCCTCGACCACGCTTGCCAGAAGCGCTGTCTGAGCGTGGACAGCAGCTTCCACCTGTGACAAAACGAAGTGCCGCTGCTTTGTCTCTCCTGCTCGAATCCTTGCGGCAGCGAACGAAGCGGTTGTCCTATGAGGAAGTGGCCTGGGGTGAGCGCCTCTCCGTCGCTGGGATCGCTGCCTAGTGGCGTTAGAGGCCTGGAATTGAGGATGGTCTCCACGTCTGCCAGATGCCCTCGGAGCTCGCTCTCCGTCAGCGACGCGCTGCCTATTTGGCGCATGAGTAGATGCTTGGCGGACTTCACCGCCGCCTCCCACAGTCCTCCGAAGTGCGGCGCTCTCGGAGGGATGAACCTCCACTCCATCCCTCGTTCCGCTGCGTACAGCTGCAGCTTGCTTTGCTGGCGGTTGAAGGCGTCTTGCAGCTCCTTGAGCTGGTTGTTCGCCCCCACGAAATTCGTCGCATTGTCCGAGTATAGCCGGACGGGGATGCCACGTCGCGCGATGAAGCTGTTCAAAGTACATAAGAACGAGTTAGTGGACAAGTCTGCTACAAGTTCCAAATGAACAGCCTTCGAAGCAAAACAACCGAACACGGCAATATACATTTTAATTGGGGCTCGTCCTCTAATCCACAGCGCGACATTGACAGGACCACAAAAATCTACCCCACAAACATTAAATGGCCGAACCGCGGCAAATCGGTCGGCCGGCAAATTTCCCATGATTTGCTCCATTAACTTCGGTTTATACCTGAAACAATGGACGCATTTCCGAATTATCTGAATGCATTCCCGTCGAGCATTCACGAGCCACATCCTCTGCCTGAGTAAAGCGATCATCGTCTTTGCTCCTGCGTGACAATTGCCGATGTGCAACTCTCTCAAGTACAGTTGCACAAACAAACAATTTTTCGGCATGAGGACAGGGAATTTCGCGTCATAATCTAGCGGTGCGTTCACTAGTCTGCCTCTTACTCGTATTAACGAAACTCGCCTTCCAAACTCTTCTGACTCATGAATAAATGGAGTAGTGATTGCAAGCTTGGGTGCACCGTTTCACGAATCTGTACATGTACGCAACTATTCGCACCAATTTGCGGCATGACGAAAATCGGGACACAAATTCAGGTAACCAACTTGAGCTGCTAAGTAAGTAGACAAGTGCTGACTTTTTGACCTCACTCTCTTTTAACTCCTTCGGTATCTCAAAGTGTTCATTGTGAGGCCATTCTTTTTCATCGTCGCAAAGAAATGGAGGGCCTTCGAACCAAATCGACTGTAATATTTCTTGAACGTCACACCCTCTCGACGCCAAATCAGCTGGATTGCTTGATGTTGGTACATGCCTCCAAGATACTTTAGGTGACATCTCTTGGATGCCTGCAACTCGATTGGCTACGAATGTTGCTAATAACGAAGGGGAAGTATTAATCCAATGTAGTGTGATTTCTGAATCAGTCCAGAAATTCACACTCTCGATTCGACATCGATCCAACATGTGCTTTATGGAGGACCACAGTTGCGCTAACATATAAGCCGCACACAGTTCAAGTCTGGGAATGGACTTGGTTTTGAGTGGAGCGACTTTTGCCTTTGCCGTTAGCAACCGGCAGACGGTGTTGGTACCATCGTTAGCCCGAACGTAGATGCAGTAGCCGTAAGCTTGACTGGATGCGTCCGCAAATCCGTGCACTTGTATGCTTGCATTGGGGCTGGCGTGAGCGTATCTGGGGACTTGAACTCTATCTAGTTCTAGAAGATTCTCCTTGAACTTATCCCATCTGCTATGTAGTTCCATGGGAAGTGTATCATCCCACGGTAACTGCATGCGCCACTGCTCCTGAAGCAGAATTCTTGCCCGTATGCTAATTGGGCACAAGAAGCCAAGTGGGTCAAACATGCGTGCAGCTACTGACAGAATATTGCGCTTGGTGGGACTTAACTTGGTAAAGCTATCGTCCAAGTGATACTGGAAAGTATCCAATCTTGGTGTTCACCTCATACCAAGCGTTTTAGTCGAATCGGCATCATTGAAACTTGTTTGCATATCTTTTTTAATGTTTCGATATCGTCAGCTCCCGTAAGCATATCATCGACGTAGAAATCGTTACAAATGATTTCTGAACCAAGAGCGTGGGTGTCCCTATGACTCAAACCCAGCTCTTGCAAACATCTGATGGCCAAAAACGGTGCGGACGCAGTTCCATAAGTCACCGTGTTTGATTGATAAACTTGAAGCTCATCTGATGGACTTTCACGCCAAACAATTAGCTGAAATCGTCGATCGTCATGAGATATGCTCACTTGACGATACATCTTTTTGATATCTGCCGTGAGGGCATATCGGCTCAGACGGAACCTTAGAAGCGACAAAATAAGATCCCTCTGAATAGTAGGACCCACCATGAGCAATTCATTCAGAGAGTGTGACGATGTAGTCTTACACGACGCGTCAAACACTACTCGAAGCTTAGTGGAACTACTTTCAGGTCTCAGGACGCACTGGTGTGGAATGACGTAGTGTGGTCCTGGTGGAACTGTTGTACCTAACAGAGACATGTGACCCAGGTCGAGATACTCGTTCATAAAACTCATGTACATTTCTTTAAGTTCCAAATCCTTGGAAACTCTACGCTCTAATGCGAGAAACCGTCTTCTCGCTGTTTCAAAGAAGGAGCCCAACACTTGCGGATCAGTCTTAAAAGGCAAGCTGACGTCAAACCGTCCTGTCGAGAGTTGATGAACACTGTCTTTAAATTTTTTCTCACACGCAAGGTGCTCTGCAGAATACCTTGTCAATTCATTTATCTCTGGGATAGCTTCCAGCTCCCAGAATCTATCTACCAGAGCTTCCAGCCTATCATCGTTCGTAGGACTCATCACGGCGCAGCAAACAGGGCTTTGGGTATGCATCTTCTTGCATCGCCCGGACGCTACCCAACCGAACAGTGTCTTTTGCAGCAATGGACCATTTTCTGCCAATCGAATTTGTCCCGTGCACAATAGGTCGAAAAATGAGTCAGCTCCCAGCAGCAGATCAATTCGCTGGGGTTTATGGAATTCTGGGTCAGCCAACTCTATGCTTGACGGAATCTTCCTTCTTTTCGCTACCAGACTCGACTGTCCCACCGATGTTATGGTCAAGGACTTGCTCTTGCGTTGGAGCCGCAAGGCTTGAGCCAGACTTTCTGTCATAAAATTTACCTGAGAGCCGGAGTAGACTCCGGTGTTAGAACAGCGCTCGAGTGCTTTGATTCTGACCAAATCTGTCTTTCACAGTTACAAGTGCCGTTGCCAGGAGCACCTGATCGACTTCGCTAACCACGTGATTTACTTGGGCAGGATGAGCGGACACTTGCTGCTCTGCGGCTGCGTATTTATGCAGGAGAGTATTATGTGGGCGAGAACATACCCAACACTTTGATGCAGTGCAGCTGGAAACTCTGTGTCCCGAGTACAACCAATTAATACAAAGTTGACTGGATTTCACGAAATTAATCTTTCGTCAACTGGCAATGCTGCGAACCCCTGGCAGTTTCCAATCATATGGTTGGCACTGCAAAAGTTGCATTTGGGTTCCATTTCTTTCTCGGCATTCGTGCATGCAAATGACGACTTTTTTTGCATATTTCATGTCGGATTTCTGCTACATTCTGGACTTTGAACTTTCTTCAGCAGATAAGTGCTGATATCGCCTGTTCAAAGCCATAACGCAATCGGCCCATTTTGGCAATTTATTATAGTCCAGTTGCTCCTCATACTTCGATTTCGATGTGTATTAAAATCGCGTTAGCG
Source organism: Drosophila paranaensis (assembly GCA_035047545.1). NCBI lineage: Eukaryota > Metazoa > Arthropoda > Insecta > Diptera > Drosophilidae > Drosophila > Drosophila paranaensis. The sequence continues at coordinate 38,035 of JAWNPL010000206.1, read as the reverse complement.
AAATCTTCCTCATTCCCAACTGACATTAGCGAATCGAAAATTGCCGATACCGAGTCCACCATTGTTCTAATTCCGAGTGCCGTTGGTTTGGACATCGGCTCAATGTCGAACAACTGGGCGAGAGTGTCGAAGAAAATCAGACATTTGTTGTCGTATACTCGACTCAAACTCTCTAATGCCTTTGGGTAATTAGCATCAGAGACCTGGAAGGCTGTGATGGTCCCCAACGCCTCATCCGATAAGCACGAAATCAAATGATTGAATTTCTCAATATTTGATAGCGAGCGATCGGAGTCTACTAAACTATTGAACAGATCAATAAATTGTCTATATTCCGAGTGCTTACCAGTGAACTTGGGCAACTTAAGTTTGGGTAGGTGAGAGTGGTGAGAAAGTGGAGCCACGGTTTCAGAAGCCTGGTACGCACTAAGGGCAGACATATATGACGATCGAGCCAAAATGCACGTTTCCTCAAGCGTTGCGCGGCTAGTATTGTCAGGATCTATCGAATCGATCTCTGACTGAAGATCCATAGCCTTCGAAATGTATGAGTTGAGGATATCTAGCCGGCATTGAATTTCAAATTTACTTGGAGTCACCATTTTATTTATGAGTGAACTCCGTTGTCTCTCGATATCGCTCTCTAGTTTTTCCAATTTAACGAATAGTTGTCTTAAACGATCACTAAAGCAAGCTCCTGCGTCAACCAGGTCGGTTTCATTAAGATCTCTTTTTTGCGCCATATTCAATTTTTTTTTTATACCCTGAACCCATTGAAAATGGGAAATCACGGTATAATGTTTTTGTTGAAATGTATGTTGTTTCAGATATTCGATAACTGTTTTATCGTTTTATTGTTATCGATTACAAAAGAAAATCGAAATTAAGCTATAAAATTCTATCTAATTCATCTTTCTAGCTAGAGTCTTCAAATTTTGCATTTAGTGTTATTTGGGCCTTACGCATATTCGGTTTTTGTTAAATTTTGGATGCCACGCCCCCTTCGCCTCAAATTTTTAACTCCCGTATATCAAATACTAGAGACTTGTGCTTTGGCACATACATACATATGGATAACATGATCACGCCCAACAAGTTTGATCAAAATCGTTACTCTAGAAAAAAAGTTATTAAACATTTAATTTCCCATAGCATTGCCATGCCAAAGAACAGCTGACGCGACGACTTGCGCTTGTGAGTGCTTCCGCCTGTGTATGTGTGTGTGTATGTTTTGTTTGTAATGAACATATTGTAAGGCGTCGATAAATCTGCCGCCTCACATTTAGTAGTAGTTAGTCATAAGTTTATTTTGTATAGTAAACAAGTATGGTGAGTAAGAGATTTGATTAGGAGATGAATTATGCAATTAGGTGTAGGCGCAATGGAGCGCAGAGGCGGCCCATGAAGGGCCCGCCCTTATTAGGTTTAAGTTAGAAGGCGAACACCCCCTTATATGCGCGCCGATGACCGGCAATGTAGCTAGGCGCGCCGCATCAAATTGAGAGCTTCGTGGTAAGCAGCGGCCGCGACAAATTGCATCGCCGAGGTCGGCGCGCGATCGTCCGAAGGGCGAGTAGGGCAGTCAGAGTGTGACCGCGAAAGAGGGAAGAAGCTGGAGCAAATTGTGAGAAGGTGAGGGCGTATCGCCGCCAAATAGTGAAAAGTGAAAGTGAAAAGCGAGACGAGCGGAAGAAGAATATACCAGGAAAGAGGCACGAGAGGAAGGTCGAGGAACCGTGAGTTATCTAAAGGAAATAAAGAAGAAACCGAAATCATGGTGTTTTAATTTTGGAAAAACATTTGCATAAGTGCTAACGAATGCTAGATCCCCTACGTTCGTGCTTTGTCCGTCATAGTGTAAGACCAGCGGGCAAGTTCGAACCTGCTGCAGCAGCCAAAGCGGCGATCGTTGTCGCGTTACTCCCAGGCGAGAGCAGCTCCGCCAACGGCCGTGAGTTGCCGTATTTTCCCGTCCCCTACCCCAGTGTGTCCCAGCATCCTATAAATTATCTTGTAGGTAACCCTGGGCCAGGCTGAGTCTGCCCCAGCTGGAAAAACGTACCTTTACAAGTGGCGCCCGAACAGGGACACTGGGACGTAGTGCAGTGTGGTACACGGGCGGCATAAAGCCCCGCATCGTGTGCCCAAATAAATACGCGCATACATACGCGCATATTTGACCCCGAGCTTCAATATTTCTGGCGTGCAGTTTGATCGAATTGGCGCGCTAATTGCGAGTGTCGGCATAAGAGACGTAAGTAAAACGGGCGGGGGAAGTGGTGCCGAAAATCTCGGCAGTGAGCGTTTGACCTAGCGCGCATAAGATTAAAAGAAGAAAAGAAAAAAAAAAGAGGAGATAGAAGTAACGGCCGACGCGTGTGTATGCACTCGAGCCTAGCAACAAAGGGCGAGCGCAAAGGGAAAGAGAGCGAGAGAGTGAAGCCGTGGCCAAGCGAGCGACGGCAGCTAGCCACACACCCACACACACAGAAGTGCCGCGACAAGCGAAGAAACGCTTGTGATCGGCGTGCGAGGGAGAGCATTGTCGGTGCGGTTGGCTGATAGCGGTGCGTGTGTCGGAGAGCGAGAGGCTGACCGTGGGTCGAGACCACGCAACAAGTGGGGAAATTTCGGTGCGCGTTGGCTCGAAATTTGTGCAGTAAATGTGGGGAACAGTGGGCCGAGGGCCCAATAAAATAAATTTTAATAAAATGAAACAAATAACTAAAAATTTATTCAAGTAAGATTAAATAAAACTTAAATAAATAAAATAAAAATTTAAATAAATACAATTAAAAAAAATAAAATAAAAATAAATAAAATAAAATAAGAATTTAAATAAATGAAAATTTAAATAAATAAAATTAAATAAAGATAAATAACAAATTAAATAAAATTTAAATAAATGAAAATTTAAATAAATAAAATTAAATAAAATAAAAAAAATAAAACAAGTAAGAGTGCTCTAGTCGAGACTGCTCGACAAAGAGATCCCCTGAACCCTGCGAAGAACTGCGATTCCTAAGAGCCGCTAACATTCTCCGTTACTTGTATGTACATATGTAGCAAGCAATACATACACACACAGACGCACGCACAAGAACACACACACAGACGCACGCACCAACACACAATCTGCTAACTGTGCATTATGACTCATCAGCTTCGCTGCTGCTGCAAGACGCCGATAATATGAGATATTAAATGTTTAAAACCTTTTTTTCTAGTCGAACGATTTTGATCAAATTTGTGGGGCGTGATCATGACATTCATATGTGTGTATGTGCCAAAGCACTCTAGTACTTGAAAGTCTCTAGTACTTGAAATACGTGATTTAGCAATTTGAGGCGAAGGGGCAATTTGAGGGCGTGGCATCCAAAATTTAACAAAAACCGAAATTGCAGAAGGCTCAAATAACACTAAATGCAAAATTTGAAGACTCTAGCTAGAAAGATGAATTAAATAGAATTTTATAACTAAATGAAGATATCGGTCTTTAATCGATAACATTAAAACGATGATAGTTATCGAATATTTGAAACAAACTCGATCGAATCGTACAATACACGGACTTCCAACAAAAATTTGAAGTCTCTAGCTCTTATATCTTCTGAGATCGACGCGTTCAAACATACGGACAGACGGCCAGACGGACAGACGGACAGACAGACAGACGGACAGGGCTAAATCGACTCGGCTTCTCTCCCTGATCAAGAATATATATACTTTGTGGGGTCTGCCACGCCTCCTTCTGCCTGTTACATACATTTTCACAAAACCATTATACCCTTTTTTCCCATTTTCAATGGGTTCAGGGTATAAAAATAAATAAATAAATAAAATTAAATAAAGTAAAATACAAATTTAAGTAAATAAAAAAAAAATTTTTTTTTATTAAATAAAATTAAATAAAAACAATTAAATAACAAGTAAGAACGTTGCTGTCGGACGCAACCCACAGCGAAATACTATTTCACGCCCCAACAGCACACAGGGGCATCTATCACATTACATTTTTTTTAAATTTAACCTTAAATCCCCACTGTCTCCGCTCAAATTAGCTGCAGATTAAAACTTTTCATTGGAGGTAGCCAGACAGTTTCAATTAGAATCGAAGCTTAGAGATGCCACCTCTCTCGATTTATCTCGATTGCCTTACCTTAGCAAGAACACGCACCTAAATCGAGAGATGTGGCATCTCTCCAAATAAGAGAGGTGGCAGCTCTCAAAATGAGAGAGGGGGCAACTCTGAAAATGTGATATACATAAGTTCGTTGGCGAGGTGTGTCATCGAACCCCGGTGCGGTCATGTTGATATTTTTGTTACATTTTCTTTATTTAGTTATTTTGTATTAATAAAATATTCTTTTCTAACACATATATATAATTTGGCAAATCAAAAGACAAGGTCAAAGGTCACAAAGTCATTATGTGGCGCGTTATTGGCTCAGAAGCTGCAGATGTTTCAGTTTTGATTTGCCACGCCCCCAGTGGCCGTAGACAAATAATTTTTGGCATGTGCATAGAGTGGGCGTTTAAGAATATAACTGTAAAGTTTGGATGCTTACATTCGAAAAATGCGAAAATTACAGGGTATTTTTCTGTATGTCACGCCCCTTTTGGGGCGTAACAATAATTTTTGGGGAATCGATAGAGGAGGCCCTCAGTAACCTAGCATCCAATTTTGAAGCTTCTAGCACTAAAACTGTGGGAGATATAAGCTGATATTTGTTGCCACGCCCCCTGAAGGCGTAGATATATCCGCCATAGCTTATCGGTCGTGGGATGTTAACCCGAGTATATATACCAAGTCTCAAGTCTCTAGCATCAATAGTGCTCAAAACATAACGAAACTAGTAAAATCACTATATATTCAGATCCGATTTGCCACGCCCCTAGAAGGCGTGGCCATAAAATTTTGTGGGCGATCTTTATAGGATCGTAACAGTAACCCACGTGCCAAATTTGGGCGTTCTAGCTTTAAAACTGTAGAAGATACAGTTTGACCCGATTTGCCACGCCCCCAATGGGCGTAGATATATCCGCCATAGCTTTTTGATTTTGGGACGTCGACATGAGTGTTCAGTTAAAATCCCAACTCTCTAGCCCTTCTAGAAGTAGTGTTTCTGAGATACAGGAAAATGCATTTTCCGATTTGCCACGCCCCTAGTGGGCGTATCGGGAAAATCTTGACACTTTATCAGACGAGGGTATACACGAGTATATATTTCAAATTTCAAGTCTCTAGCTTCAATAGCGTCGAAATGGTTTGCGTTCATACGGACAGACGGACAGACGGACAGACGGACAGACGGACAGACGGACGGACAGCATGACGGACATTGCACAAAACCAATATACTATATCACTACGTGAAATAGTATAAAAATAAATAAAGTAAAAATAAAATTTTTTTATACATAAAAATTCTCACAAAAAAATAAAATGAAACAAATAACTAAAAATTTATTCAAGTAAGATTAAATAAAACTTAAATAAATAAAATAAAATTAAATAAAAATAAAAATATTTAAATAAAATTTTAATAAAAATAAGTAAAAATTTAAATAAATACAATTAAAAAAAAATAAAATAAAAATAAGTAAAATAAAATAAGAATTTAAATAAATTAAATTTTAATAAATAAAATTAAATAAAGTAAATTAAATAAAAATAAATAAAATAAAAATAAATTTAAATAAATAATATTGAATAAATAAATAAAACAAGTAAGAAAACTCTAGTCGAGACCGCTCGACAAGGGTATACCCTAAACCCTATGAAGAACCGTTATTTCAAGCATTGTTTGTTTCTTTTATATACACATGCATATATACGTTCATTACAAGCAAAACATACACACACACGCACAGGCGCACGCACACACACACGCCAGTCGGTGCGTCAGCTGTTCTTTGGCTGCTTTGCCTGGCAATGATATGGCAAATTAAATGTTTAATAACTTTTTTCTAGAGTAACGATTTTGATCAAACTTGTTGGGCGTGATCATGTCATCCATATGTATGTATGTGCCAAAGCACAAGTCTGTAGTATTTGAAATACGGGACTTAAAAATTTGAGGCGAAGGGGGCGTGGCATCCAAAATTTAGCAAAAACCGAAATTGTGTAATGCTCACATAACACTAAATGCAAAATTTGAAGACTCTAGCTATAAAGCTGAATTATATATAATTATATAACGGAGCATCTATTTCGTTTTTAATCGATAACATTAAAATTAAGACAGTTATCGATTTTTTTTAACAAACTCGATCTTTTCGTGATATACAGGAACCTAGATAAAAAATTTCAAGTCTCTAGCTCTTATAGGTTCTGAGAACGACGCGTTCATACATGCGGACAGACGGACGGACAGACGGACAGACGGACGGACAGACGGACAGGGCCAAATCGACTCGGCTTGTCTCCCTGATCAAGAATATATATACTTTATGAGGTCTGCCACGCCTCTTTCTCCCTGTTACATACATTTCAACAAAAACATTATACCCTGTTTTTCCAAGCCAAGCCTCAGGATGACGCCGCCAGAGAGTGAATGTAGCGGTGCGGAGACGACAAACGGAAAAGAGACCGCAACAGAGCAGGCGATTGGTGAGCGCTCGCCGGAGGCAAGGAGCATCGTATGCGGGGACGAGGACGAGGTGGAGACGACCGCAGGGGGTGCGGGGTGTCCGGCTGATCTAGGAAGCGAAATAAAGAGATTCCTCGAGGACGAGCTGGCACTGTCCGAGCACCTCGAAGGGGTGGCCCACGTCGGCTAGCATAGCATCCGGATGAGGGATGATAGACCTCTGAAGCAGAGGGATAATCCCGAAAATCCCGCTATGCAGAAGGTCATTGACGAGCAGGTGGAGGAGCTGCTTCGAATTGGAGCGATCGAGCCGCCTAGGAGTCCGCACAGTGCGCCAATAGTCTTGGTGGAGAAGGAGACAGGGGAATGGCGCATGTGCATCGACTATCGGTAGCTGAACGCTAATTCGATACCCGACGCTTATCCAGTCCCTCGGATCAATTACATCCTCGAGAGGTCGCATGACGCGCGTGTCATCTCGACGCTAGATCTAAAGAACGGTTATTGGCAGATCCCGATGGCGGCGGACAGTAAGGAATGCACGGCGTTCACTGTGCCAGGGCGGGGTTTGTGTCAATGGCGGGTGATGCCATTTGGGTTGCACTCGACTGGGGCAACGTTTCAGAGGGCGATCGACAAGGTTACAGGGCCGGAGATGGAGCCGCACGCGTTCGCATATCTGGATGATATGGTGTTGATAGGCGCCGATAAGGATCAGCATATGGCTAACTTGAAGGAGGTGTTTAGGAGGCTGAGACCAGCCAACCTCAAAGTTAATCGCAAGGAATGCAGCTTCTTTAGAGAAAGGTCGCTCTATCTGGGGCATGTAGTGACGGGGGAGGGAATCAGTACGGATCCGTCCAAGGTTGAGGCGTTCCGAAAACTCCCAGCTCCCTCGAATCACAGAGCTGCGGCAGTGTTTGGGGATGGCGTCGTGGTACAGGCGTTTCGTACCTGACTTCGCATCCCTGGTGCAACCGATGACGTCACTCCTGAAGAAAGGCGTCAAGTGGAAGTGGGACCAAGGGCGGTACTCCAATCTTCGCAGGCGCGAGTGGAAGCCCACGGTCGGGTCCCTAGTCCTGCTGCATCAGCGCCATCTGTCCAACGCAGCTGGACGCTTCGCAGCGAGATTGGCCTCGAAGTTTGACGGCCCATACCGGATCATCAGATTTGTTTCCCCCGATGTCGTGCGACTCGCGAGGGAGGGCGAGCGCAAGAGAAGGGTGGCCAGCGTGGCGCAGTTAAAGCCACTTTTCCAAGCCGGAAGTGAAGACGACGTGGGACTTACGGACGGCGAGGGACAGGCGGAAGGCCCCACCGAGACGTACTGCGTTGCTGGAGGAGGCGGGCATAGAAAGTTGCCCGAAGAAAGGGGGGGGTGTAAGGCGGCGATAAATCTGCCGCCTCACATTTAGTAGTAGTTAGTCATAAGTTTATTTTGTATAGTAAACAAGTATGGTGAGTAAGAGATTTGATTAGGAGATGAATTATGCAATTAGGTGTAGGCGCAATGGAGCGCAGAGGCGGCCCATGAAGGGCCCGCCCTTATTAGGTTTAAGTTAGAAGGCGAACACCCCCTTATATGCGCGCCGATGATCGGCAATGTAGTTAGGCGCGCCGCGGCAAATTGAGAGCTTCGTGGTAAGCAGCGGCCGCGACAAATTGCATCGCCGAGGTCGGCGCGCGATCGTCCGAAGGGCGAGTAGGGCAGTCAGAGTGTGACCGCGAAAGAGGGAAGAAGCTGGAGCAAATTGTGAGAAGGTGAAGGCGTATCGCCGCCAAATAGTGAAAAGCGAAAGTGAAAAGCGAGACGAGCGGAAGAAGAATATACCAGGAAAGAGGCACGAGAGGAAGGTCGAGGAACCGTGAGTTATCTAAAGGAAATAAAGAAGAAACCGAAATTTTGGTGTTTTAATTTTGGAAAAACATTTGCATAAGTGCTAACGAATGCTAGATCCCCTACGTTCGTGCTTTGTCCGTCATAGTGTAAGACCAGCGGGCAAGTTCGAACCTGCTGCCGCAGACAAAGTTGACCGGCGCGGTGCGGCGATCGTTGTCGCGCTACTCCCAGGCGAGAGCAGCTCCGCCAGCGGCCGTGAGTTGCAGTATTTCCCATCCCCTACCCCAGTGCGTCCCAGCATAATAATAAATTATCTTGTATGTGATCCTGGGCCAGCTGGAAAAACGTACTTTTACAATATATATACTTAAGTATATTAAAGAAACGGAGATTGCTTGGAATTGCGGTTCTTCGCAGGGTTCATGGTATACCCTAGTCGAGCGGTCTCGACTAGAGTTTTCTTACTTGTTTTTTTTTTTTTTGTTCTATTTGAATGTACAGAAGTGTACTTTTATTTTATTTTTATTTTTAAATTCGGTCCTATTCGACTGCACGTAAGTGTACTGTCAATAGTCAGATGACCAGCAAAAACAACAAAAAACTGACTACGCAGACCCTTCAAATAGTTGAAATACCAGCTACACCAAATGCAAGCGCAGGCACAAATTAACAGTTGATAAACCATAACACGCACGTATGTATGTAACCACCAAAGCGAATTTACCAACAACAACTAAAAAGGCTTGCAGTTAATTAGAATACGCATGTGTATGTATGTATTATTGTATTTATGTATTATTATTATGTATATTATTCTGAAAATTTGGAAGAGAACGCGAAAGCAAAGGTAAAGTAAACCACCACCGAATAACCGTCGATCAAAGCGAATAGCAGAACGCGAGAAAACGGCAAGTGCACATATGTATGTATGTATGTATGTATATATGTATGCGCGGTTATAAGCCACATCAAATTGTGCGAATTATTAATAAATAATTAAATGAATAATGCACGAGTTAATTTCAATGTATTATTGCTGTTTGCAGTTTTGCTTCGACTATTCACTACCAAATAACACAATTATTAAATCAGTGCCGAAACGAATATCACTTGTGCCAACAATTTAGGTTATTTTGGATCTTTTTAAGTGCGACTGCATACAAGTATGTATGTATGTATGTGGTTACATATAACTGCACTGATTTTTATGCACTGATTCGTTTTGGCACTGTTACCTGGTCATCAGAAGAGTCGCTCATTGGCTCAATTCTGGGTATTGGTTTTAATTCCGCGCTGATATTGGTCCACCTCCAGAATCCATCTAGATCCAGCTCGAATAGGGGCAGCTCCAAAAAGTTGTGCTGCTTCAACCGAAACCAACACACACGCACACCAAGCCTCAATATGTCTAATAATTAGACCGACAACCGCGAAGAAAAGTCCCTGCTCGGGCGCCAATGAAAAATCGCAAACAAAATATTTAAATAAAAACACTTGTGTGTTCAGCAAAGTTAATTTATTGGACAGTTCGGCGCGGAGAGGCTGGCAGCGTGCGTGCGGTGCATACGAACGAAATTCTGCAATTGCTTGTCGCTCGCGACAGCTGCACTGCCGAATGCAATTGTGCGCTTGCATGCTAGCTTACATTATAAGAGAATTCATGTTTGCTTAACTCTAATACTTCATTTACTCTTAACCTAACTTAAGCTGTGATTCAACACCCGTCACATAACAGTGTATACTGCATGTGCACAAAGTGGCACTTTGTAGTTACATATACAAGACGCGGTCAACGTAATCATTTGATATGTGATCGGCCACTTATGTGTGGACCGCTCATGAACGCGTAAGAATATCGGCGTCAGCAATTGACCGCCTTGCATGCCAACGGCTGCCTCTTGTATAGATATAATATACAAAAAATTATTATATATATTATTATACAGACATGTTCCAAAGTATTTGAGCAACATAATTTTTTTTCGCTTTGCACTTTAGCGGCGGTTGTTGTTGTTGTTGTTAGTCTGATGTGCAAAAGATGCATACCGCTAGAAAGTTCGGTCTGTCTAGAATCATATGAAAGTAGAAGTGATAAAAATAACGGCACATACGACAAAACCAAAGCAAATGGAAAATTGATCATCTCTTTTCAAAATTATTTGAGCACATTTTATGCGTGTCATAATTATACCCTGAACCCATTGAAAATGGGAAAATCAGGGTATAATGTTTTTGTTGAAATGTATGTAACAGGGAGAAGGAGGCGTGGCAGACCCCATAAAGTATATATATTCTTGATCAGGGAGAGTAGCCGAGTCGATTTAGCCCTGTCCGTCTGTCCGTCCGTCCGTCCGTCCGTCTGTCCGTATGTATGAAAGCGTCGTTCTCAGAACCTATAAGAGCTAGAGACCTGAAATTTTTTATGTAGGTTCCTGTATAGCACGAAAAGATCGAGTTTGTTAAAAAAAATCGATAACTGTCTTAATTTTAATGTTATCGATTAAAAACCGATATCTTCATTTAGTTATAAAATTCTATTTAATTCATCTTTATAGTTAGAGTCTTTTAATTTTGCATTTAGTGTTATGTGAGCCTTACGCAATTTCGGTTTTTGTTAAATTTTGGATTCCACGCCCCCTTCGCCTCAAGTAACTCCCGTATATCAAATACTAGAGACTTGTGCTTTGGCACATACATACATATGGATGACATGATCACGCCCAACAAGTTTGATCAAAATCGTTACTCTAGAAAAACAGTTATTAAACATTAAATTTCCCATAGCATTCCCATACAAAGCAGCCAAAGAACAGCTGACGCACCGACTGGCGTGTGTGTGTGCGTTCGTCTGTGTATGTGTGTGTATGCTTTGCTTGCAATGGACATACATATGCATGTGTACATAAAAGAAACAAATAATGTTTGGAATAGCGGTTCTTCGCAGGGTTCAGGGGATCTCTTAGTCGAGCGGTCTCGACTAGAGTTTTCTTACTTGTTAGCATTGCAATTAGCAGTGCAAGAGTAGCATTTATTCTTTGATTGGCTTCCTCAAAGTGTAGTTTAGCAAGAGCATAATGCTTTGCTATTGTCTCGAAATAAAAATGGTAAAAACCAAAGAACTTTCTATTGAGGTTCGATAGGAGATCGTAACAAAATTCAAGGGTGGAACCTCCGCATCGGCTTTGGCAAAGATGTACAAAATCCTCGACACAGACTAACTGCCCTAAGCTGCCATCGCTCTCATTGTCGCGAAGCGACGAATTCGCCGCGACAACTGCAGCTGCGTTGCAGACCTGCCGACAATTAGACCGGCCGGCCTCGCCGCGCGTCAGAACCAGTCCGGTTCCCTGGAGCCATCATTCGATGCATGGCTTCGGCCGGAATCGCGCCGACGACATCGGATTGCCGACCCTGGGCTCGGTCGACCGCTCGGTCCGGAATCTGACCCAAGACACACTCCTCAACCCGCTGGTCAAGAACCATTTCGCGGCCTTATCTACCAGTACCTCGCTAACCACCCGAGGTAGGTGGTCGAGCTCGATGCCATATGTGATGGCTCCTCCAAAATCTCTAGAAAGGCCAACGGGTCCGACTGGCCGTTATAGCCCATGCCCCACCTTCAGTCCTGTTCGCTTCGCACCTATGCGGCCGTCTCTCTCTAGTCCGAACTCTTGGGCCACGGACATTAACTCCTCTTTCCGCCTTAGGTACTCCCAACGGTCACCCACCCCCGGGATTCTGACATTTACTCGGATCCTTGATCATTTTAGTAATAATTTTATTTTAACTTTTTTTATTTATTTATTTAATATTATTTATTTAAATTTATTTTTATTTTATTTATTTTTATTTAATTTACTTAATTTAATTTTATTTATTAAAATTTAATTTATTTAAATTCTTATTTTATTTTATTTATTTTTATTTTATTTTTTTTTAATTGTATTTATTTAAATTTTTATTTTATTTATTTAAGTTTTATTTAATCTTACTTGAATAAATTTTTAGTTATTTGTTTCATTTTATTAAAATTTATTTTATTGGGCCCTCGGCCCACTGTTCCCCACATTTACTGCACAAATTTCGAGCCAACGCGCACCGAAATTTCCCCACTTGTTGCGCGGTCTCGACCCACGGTCAGCCTCTCGCTCTCCGACACACGCACCGCTATCAGCCAACGGCACCGACAATGCTCTTCCTCGCACGCCGATCACAAGCGTGTCTTCGCTTGTCGCGTCACTTCTGTGGCCACGGCTTCACTCTCTCGCTCTCTTTCTCTTTGCGCTCGCCCTTTGTTGCTAGGCTCGAGTGCATACACACGCGTCGGCCGTTACTTCTATCTCCTCTTTTTTTTTTCTTTTCTTCTTTTAATCTTATGCGCGCTAGGTCAAACGCTCACTGCCGAGATTTTCGGCACCACTTCCCCCGCCCGTTTTACTTACGTCTCTTATGCCGACACTCGCAATTAGCGCGCCAATTCGATCAAACTGCACGCCAGAAATATTGAAGCTCGGGGTCAAATATGCGCGTATGTATGCGCGTATTTATTTGGGCGCACGATGCGGGGCTTTATGCCGCCCGTGTACCACACTGCCCTACGTCTCAGGGTCCCTGTTCGGGCGCCACTTGTAAAGGTAGGTTTTCCATCTGGGGCAGACGCAGTCTGCAGGGTCGTCTACAAGAAAATTTATAGAAGTCAACTCAAAGGTATAAATGAAAAGGGAGGAGGGGGTCTTGCCACTGCCAGCACCCGCCCGTCAGATATTGGACTTCTTCTTTCCCTGGGCAGTATTCACCGTCTAGGCTGTGTCTCCCTGTTTTCCTTGTCTGCTCTTGTCACTACCGTGCACTTTTGTATTTTTTCTCCACCGCTCGACCGCTCACTCTCGATCCTCGACCCAGACCAACTGCCCTAAGCTGCCCTCGCTCTCATTGCGAACGTCGCTTCGTCGCGAAGCGACGAATTCGCCTCGACAACTGCAGCTGCGTTGCTGACCTGCCGGCAGCGCGTCGCCTAATTTCGAACTTAACTATAGCGGGCCCTACATGGGCCGCTTCTGCGCTTCATTGCGCCTAAAACTAACTGCATAAACTTAGGACTAATACAAATCAAACTTATGACTAGCTTATTATTAACCAAATGTTACTTATAACTAATCATCCTAAACTACTTATAAATAAAGCAAATACAAAATAATAACACTTATAGATAACCGCACACCATTGCGCTTAAACTAACAATTCATTATAAGCTACCAAAAATCAAAATCAAAAAGGTGAGGCGGCGGTTTCATTGCCGCCTTACAGTACTATGATTTTTATTGCACTTCATGCAGTTGCATAGGAAGCATGAATTGGCCATATGATTGGGCCGCAGGCAATTTAAGCACAATTTTTGGCCTTGTGCCCATTTTAAGCGTGGGTCAAATGTTGATATGGATACTTTTGGCAGCTACACTTGTGGTTGTGTAATTGCAGCAGTAATCGATGGTTTTACATCAATTGGCTTGGCTTGGATTTGGAAGATGGCTGCTTCTGCGTTAAGGTAATTTTCTATGTTGTACCCAAGTTTGATTGGGTCTTCGAAAATTCGGAATATCGCAAATGGAAATTGTTAATTTTTTCCCTATATTCCTTTACAAGAGGCTTAAAACGTGGCTGTGATTCCGGCGTAATATGTTCAAACATTCTTTTCAATCCTGTCAGTAGAGCCGTTTGCTGTCTTTGGAGGAGAGGTGTCTCCTCGCCAACATTTGTTTATTAATTGATCCTTCCATTTTTTTTAGTTTATAGTTGAATCTGTTGATTGTCGATGATATAGTATTGAAGATGCTGACTTGTCGCCAAAATGACAAGTTTGGTTGGTTGGTAGATCTTGGTGCCTGAGCAACCTGTTGATCCAGTCATTGATCATCTGTTGATCAGCTTCAAAATAAGGTTTGCCGAATGAATCCGCTATTTTTCACGTCGGGGTCACCAAATGCTGCGTGTTGCTATTAGTCCTTGGTACAGAACCAAGACTATTTCGTGTATGGGATGTTCTTATGTACATTTTCTTATGCATACCGTTAGAAAGTTCGGTCTGTCTAGAAGCATATGAAATAATAAGTGATAAAAATAACAGCACATACGACAAAACCAAAGCAAAAGGAAATTGCTCATCTCTTTTCAAAATTATTTGAGCAAAACTTTAAATTGATTTTTTTATTGTTTTATTAACAACTTCAAAGAAATTTTTGTTTATAAAGATTAAAGACATGTTTTAAGAGAAAACTAGTAATGCGTAGCATCGCCTTTGACATCGATAACTTGCTGCAGTCGAGCAGGGCTTATGTCAACAATCTTCCGGACCACATACGTTTTTATATTAATTTCTTTCATCCTGCGATAGAAAGACTCATAAAAAAATGTGGAAGACTTGCGTTTCAAATTCACAAAGGAATAAAATTTTTTAGGGTCTCGAGCGAATTGTCTTTTGCAACGCATAAGGTTATTCTCATAGCAACGGGAACGGGTTTAAAATTCGACTTGGCTATAAAATATTTAGACCAGTTAATAGTGGAGCCACACTTTTTAAAATTTTTAAAACATTTAGACTTAATGTTTCTTAAATTAGAAAGCGACTGAGTAAACCATGGAGGTTTATTAGAAAAAGGCACAGGGAGACACATAGGAACACACTCATCAATAAGAGAGTTTAAAATGTTATAGAAAATAGTTATTGCACAATTAACATCAACGGAATCATATAACGTAGACCAATCTGTTGCCCTAATAAGTTGGTTAAGCAAAGCAAAGTTGCACTTAACGTAACAACGACGTTTAGATGGAGTAGGTTCAGAAATTGGAGGTGAACTTAGGGTCAAAGATACCTCCAAAGTAGGATGATAAATATCCTCAGGTAAACAAAAAGGGGATGATCTGGAGGTTTATTAGAAAAAGGCACAGGGAGTCACATAGGAACACACTCATCAATAAGAGAGTTTAAAATGTTATAGAAAATAGTTGATCCACAATTAACATCAACAGAATCATATAACGTAGACCAATCTGTTGCACTAATAAGTTGGTTAAGCAAAGCAAAGTAGCACTTAACGTAACAACGACGTTTAGATGGAGTAGGTTCACAAATTGGAGGTAAACTTAGGGTCAAAGATACCTCCAATGTAGGATGATAAATATCCTCAGGTAATAAAAGGGGATGATATGGAAACATTAATGCAAGAGTCATCATTAATAACAAGTAAGAAAACTCTAGTCGAGACCGCTCGACAAGGGTATACCCTGAACCCTATGAAGAACTGTTATTCCAAGCATTCTTTGTTTCTTTTATATACACATGCATATGTACGTTCATTACAAGCAAAACATACACACACACTGTAACGAACCTTCGGTTTGCCCCGAGTTTAAGCCGGGCCGCACTCAGCCGACTGTGTGTTCGTGCCAACAAATTTATATGTTGGGCGCCTGCCGATAAATAATAAGTCCTGCTTTTAGATTTAATAATATAAACTGGTTTATTCACTTTGGTATATAACTATTTTAGTACAGCAAAGTGATTTCTTAGGCTATAGCTGTACACGGCTAAGCCCGCAGGATTCGTAGGTGCCGTGAGGAGCACTTCGGCTAACGAGCGGTTAGCCTCTGAGCCGTCTAGAGGTTGCAGAACACTCCAGAGTACGCCAGGATACGCGCTGTGATCTCTAGCGGTTCGCCGAGAGTATCACAGACACTCCTACTGCTGGATTCGCTCTCTGGCACTCTAGACCGCGCCTCAAAGACGTGCGCTCTTCCGCACGACTACTCTCACGTACCTCTTCCTCCTGGTTGTAGGGCACGCCACTCCTTGTAACGCTTTCCGAGCACACCTTAGAGCTGGCTGGGCTAGCGCACGCTGATCTCCACAGGATCGTAGTTCTGCCGTGAGAAGCACTCCGGCTAGCGATCGATTAGCCTCTGAGCCGTCTAGAGGTTGCAGAGCACTCCAGGGTACGCCAGGATACGCGCTGTATACTCCAGCGGTTCGCTTGGATCACCACACGCACTCCTACAACTGGATGTACTCGCTGGCACTCTAGACTGCGTCTCAGAAGGCTTACGTTGCTTTCGCACGGCTACCCTCACTAACCTTACTCTCCTGTTCAGGTTACGCTGCTCTAGGACCAGCTGCCGGCCGTACCTCGGTCCTCAAAGATACGGTTTGGTATGCGTCCAGGATATTCCTCTGAATATCCTTGTATGTATCCCACGATGTCCTTTATGTCCCTCGTTGTCCTTCGTTGTCCTTCGTTGCACTTCGTTTCACTTTATACTTTCACTCCGTTGACGCTCGGCACTTTCACTTTTTCACTGGAATTGACTGACCCAGTGCCGAGCCGTGGGCGCCTTTTTATAGCAGCGCTCTCTGCAGCGGGGCCTGTCTCCTCTTCGTTTCTGCTTTAACGGCAACATCGCCTGATTTTGCGCGACGCCAAATACGCGTGATCGCGTGGCAGCCTCTCATTGGCCGAAGCACCGTTACACGCCTGCGAGTGAAAGTAATAGCTACTTTCTCGCGGCTACGAACGGCACTTCGGCTAGCGGTGCACGATCAACGCAGAGAGTGCGACGCGAGTAAATCGCTGAATTGGTAAGAGCGAGCGAGACGACTCATCGCTCGCCTTTGACCCTTTCCAGTCGCGAGGGTCGCTCTTACCGTACTCGCGTCGCTGTGTGGAACATTTATATGCCTGCACGCCCACGCATATAAATGCACAGCAAATACATGCAAGTATACAGGTTGTGACGTGCCTGCATATAATGTTCCTCACACTCCCCTCTTTCTTCGGTAAACACGAAACTTTCGTGTTTTAAATTTGTCCGAAGTTTTTTTTAAATTTGGCGCCACTCAAACCGTTCTGCTCCTCTTTGTTTTGCTCCACCGCATTGCTCAGTGTTGCCACCTGGCACGCGATGTCGATCCACCCAGTGGCAACGCCGTACTCACTGCTGATCGACACCCTGCTGGCAACACTGTCACAACAACAGGTAAGCAAAACAAAGTGTTTTATTAAAATATTTACCAAATTCTAATAAAACTTCCTCGGTTTTTAGGCAGCTTCACTCCTTGATGCCCCTTTGGCCATGCTCCGTCCGCCGCTGCAGTAGATGACCCTGTTTCCTGTTACACGCGCCGCCAGCCACTCGGCTGTGTTGTGGCCGTGTATTGGCTGCAGTGGCGGCGCCTCCAATTTTGTGCGGCCACTTCTAGGCAAGCTTTGCCAGCTTCGGACCCTGGCGACTGGCTCCTCTCACCCTCGGGGACCCACTAATGGGGATTCCGGGCTCCGCGGGAAATTTCGGTGCACCAGACGACGTTCGTGAACTGGCTCTGGGGTGTCGCCATGCTGGCACCGGGCAGACGGTTTGGCATACTCCTCATTCGCGCACAGCTCCAGCAGATTCGCTGGCCAGTGCGCGAGGATCGGCCTCGTCGCTTCTGCCGATGCCCTAGCTTCACTACCCAGACCCTCCAGCTACGTAGCAGAAGTCTGGCGCTGAAATCTCCTGCGAGCCCATTCCCTTGAGTCTGCCAACACTCCAGACGTGCTTCTCTCCCACGTCGATGTCACTCCCTCGTCGCTATCACCTTCCACGTTGCTGTCCCTCTGGACTGCCACCAACACGCCCTTTTATAGCCTCTGCCGCCGCTCTGCTGGCCGTGCGGGCGGCAGCACTTAACGGATCCTGTGCCCTCTACTGCTCCCTTTCTAGCGCGGGGTGCACTCTTCTAACCACCCATCCTTAGCGCTGACTTCCAGGTCCCTATCTTCGTCGCCTAATTCGCGCCTTTGCCCTTTTTTGCCCTTGACGGTCGCATATGGTTGTTGTTGCCCGTTTTACATGTTTGGGCTATGTTTGCCGATTCCAGCTGTTTTGTTGTTGCCCGTTTTGCATATTAGGTCTATGCTCGTGCGATGCGCGCTTGTTGTTATTGTTGTAGCCGCTCTCTCTCTCAGCACAGCTGCAGGCGTTCGCTTGCTCTCGCGAGCTTCGGCTCGCCTCGGCCGTTGCGATCGCCGCTCAGCTGCCCGAGTTCATTGGCCTCTGTGCCCGGCCGCATTGTTGTTTTTTTTTTTCTCTCTCTCTCGCTCTCCACTGTTCCAATGCTCTCGCCGTGGCTTGAGCGTGCATGTGCATTTGCAAGTGCGTGGGCGTACGCAAATCTACGTGTGTGGTGGTGTCCGTTTTCGCATATGCTTTTGCGCTCGTCTTCATGAGCCGCGCTGTGCAGCCGAGATTGTTGTTGTTTGTGACGGCGCTCTCTCGCATCACAGTTACGGCCGACACTGTTGTTGTTTGTTGGCGCGGGCTCCCTACAGTTACAGCTGATACTGTTGTTGTTTGCCCTAAAGAGGGCTCGCCTCAGTTACAGCTGACACTGTTGTTGTTTGCGTGAATACTATTCCAGCTGCGATTGTTGTTGTTTTCGGCGTCATTTCGTGCGCGCGCTGATATTCTTAATGCTCTTGTGCTGTTGCCGATTTTATGCGTTTTTGTTTTGAAATCAATATATAAATATTTCACAATTTTAAACAAAAATTTTCTAATAAACTCGGGTGGCAATAACAACAACAATACACATAGCTATGTGTATTCACCCCTTTTTA
This sequence comes from Drosophila paranaensis, assembly GCA_035047545.1. Lineage (NCBI taxonomy): Eukaryota > Metazoa > Arthropoda > Insecta > Diptera > Drosophilidae > Drosophila > Drosophila paranaensis. The sequence continues at coordinate 18,948 of JAWNPL010000206.1, read as the reverse complement.
TACCCTGAACCCATTGAAAATGGGAAAAAAGGGTATAATGGTTTTGTGAAAATGTATGTAACAGGCAGAAGGAATCGTGGCAGACCCCATAAAGTATATATATTCTTGATCAGGGAGAGTAGCCGAGTCGATTTAGCCCTGTCCGTCTGTCTGTCTGTCCGTCTGTCCGTCTTTCCGTCTGTCCGTCTGTCCGTCTGTCCGTATGTTTGAACGCGTCGATCTCAGAAGATATAAGAGCTAGAGACTTCAAATTTTTTTTGGAAGTTCGTGTATAGTACGATTCGATCGAGTTTGTTTCAAATATTCGATAACTATAATCGTTTTAATGTTATCGATTAAAAACCGATATCTTCATTTAGTTATAAAATTCTATTTAATTCATCTTTCTAGCTAGAGTCTTCAAATTTTGCATTTATTGTTATTTGAGCCTTCTGCAATTTCGGTTTTTGTTAAATTTTGGATGCCACGCCCTCAAATTGCCCCTTCGCCTCAAATTGCTAAATCACGTATTTCAAGTACTAGAGACTTGTGCTTTGGTACATACACACATATGAATGTCATGATCACGCCCCACAAATTTGATCAAAATCGCTCGACTAGAAAAAAAGTTATTAAACATTTAATATCTCATATTATCGGCGTCTTGCAGCAGCAGCGAATAATGCACAGTTAGCAGATTGTGTGTTGGTGCGTGCGTCTGTGTGTGTGTTCTTGTGCGTGCGTCTGTGTGTGTATGTATTGCTTGCTACATATGTACATACAAGTAACGGAGAATGTTAGCGGCTCTTAGGAATCGCAGTTCTTCGCAGGGTTCAGGGGATCTCTTTGTCGAGCAGTCTCGACTAGAGCACTCTTACTTGTTTTTTTTTTTTTTTAATAATGTGCTCAGACTCACCCGCCTCCGCCTGATATGGCTTCAGATCGGACACATGAGCCGTCCGGCTGTGCTTATCAGTCTCCGCCTTGATCCGGCATATGACCGGCGAGATGAAACTGACCACTGTATACGGTCCTCCGTATCGTGGAGCCAGTTTTGCCGCAAATCCTTCAGCGGCATTAGACAGGTGGCGCTCTTTCGCCCACACCCTGTCCCCTATGGCTGGTTTCCACTGTCGCCGCCTCAGATTGTAATGCCGCGCCTGATCCTGAGCCGCCTTTTCCAGATTTCGCCTTACAATCTGGTACACTTCGGCCAATTTGGTGGCTCTCTCCGTGGGTGCTTGTGTTGCCTGGCCTGTTCCCACCGTCTGTGCGTCAAACAAGGCCTTAGGCAACCTTGGCTCACGCCCATGAGTGAGGAAGGCTGCGGAATACCCTGTAGAGGCCGAGACGCTGCTGTTGACGGCCAGTGTCAACTCTGGTAGAGCCTCGTCCCAACAACGTTGATCGCTGCCCGCAAATTGAGCGATCATCGTCTTGACCGTGCGATTGGCCCTCTCCGTGGGATTCTCTTGAGGCGTGTATGGCGCCGTCAACTGATGATGCACTCCTAGCTCATCCAAGAATCCCTTGAAGGCACGGCTCGTGAATTGAGTGCCATTATCCGTGATGAGCACTTTCGGCACTCCAAATCTGGCCACGATCCGCTCCCTGAATGCCTTTTGAAGCGCCGCTGTATTTGCGCTTCTCAACGGCACCATCTCCGTCCACGTGGAGAATCTGTCGATGAACACCAAGAGCATGGTGTTACCGTGCTTCGACCTGGGTAGCGGTCCGACAAAGTCGGCGCACACCGTCACCCATGGCTCCTCAGGGATCTGGGTCAGCATCTGTCCGGCCGCCTGGAGTTGACTGGCCTTGTAGCGCTGACATAGCTCGCAGCGCTGCACGTATCCTCGCACGTCTCGATACATACCGGGCCAGTAGTATCTTGCTGCCACTCGAGCAATCGTTTTCCGGCTTCCCAGGTGACCGGCAGTGGCCGCATCGTGGTTCTCTTCCAGAACCTGCTTGCGCTGCTCGCTCGGCACGCATAGCTTCCACGCAGCCACATCTTCATGGCCAGGAATGTGCCTGTATATATTCCCCGCCTCTTCCCGGTAGTCTGGCATCTTCTGTGCGTTTTGGTGGAGATCTCGGCGAAGCTTAGCCATCCAGCGACATCCCGTCCCAGCTGATTGGCTTTTGCTTGCGACCAGCGGCAAACTTCTTCCTCCAGAGGCTGTCGCGACAGAGCATCGGCTACTACATTTTGCTTGCCCTTCCTGTACCGGATCTCGAAGTCAAATTGTTGTAGCTCCAATGCCCATCTGGCGATTCTGCCTGAAGGACTCTCAATGGAGTTGAGCCACTTCAGCGCCATGTGATCGGTCACCACCACGAAGTGATAGCCTTCCAAGTAAGGCCTCAACTTCCGGATGCCCCAGACGATCGCAAGGCATTCCTTCTCCGTTGCTGAATAGTTCCGCTCCGCGCTATTCAGTGTCCGACTGGCATAGGAGATGACCCTCTCTCCATCCTCTGAAGTTTGCGTCAGAATCGCGCCGAGCCCATAGTTGCTCGCATCCGTCTGTAAGCAGAACGGCTTCGAAAAATCCGGGCATGCCAAGACTGGTGATTCCGTCAGCTTGGCCTTTACCGTGTCAAAAGCCCTCTGACGCTCCTCGGTCCACTCCCACTTGACTCCTTTCTTCAACAGCGCATTGAGTGGGTGTACTGTGGTCGCAAAGTCAGGCACAAAGCGGCGATACCAGGATGCCACGCCCACATATTGTCGCAACTCCTTCACGTTTGCGGGAGGCTTAAGTTCCGCAATCGCGGCAACCTTTTCTGGGTCCGTACGAATGCCACGTTCCGTCACCTTGTGGCCCAGATATTTCAGCTCCTGTTTGAAGAAATCGCACTTGTCGATGTTGATCTTCAAATTGGCAGCTCTCAGCCGCCGGAACACCTCTCGCAGGTTGTTCATATGCTCCTGGCGGGTCCTCCCAATGACGATGATATCATCGAGGTACGCAAAAGCATGCGGCATCATCTCTGGGCCAGTGACTTGATCCAGAGCCCTCTGGAAAGTCGCTGGTGCTGAATGAATGCCGAACGGCATCACCTTCCACTGGAACAGCCCCTTTCCTGGAACTGTAAATGCCGTGAGTGGTCGGCTGGCCTCCTCCATGGGTATCTGCCAATACCCATCCTTCAAGTCCAGGCTCGTTATGTAGCGAGCCTCTCGAAGCTGGTCCAGAATGTGATGCACTCGAGGCAGCGGATATGCATCTTTTACAGATCGGCTGTTGAGCTGTCGGAAATCCACGCACAGCCGCCACTTGCCGTTCTTCTTCCGCACCATCACTATGGGAGCGCTGTGTGGGCTCTTCGAGGGCTCTATGCATCCTTTAGCCAGGAGCTCATCTACCTGGCTGTTGATCTCCGCCTGCATCTTCGGGTTCTTCGGGAAGTATCGCTGCTTTATTGGCCGCTTGTCGTGCATCGTGATCCGGTGCTCGGTGATGTCAGTGGTGCCCTTAATCTGCTGGAATTTGGCCAATTCCTGCCTCAGGAACGCGTCCACCTCCACATCCTCATGAAGTGGGTGTGCCGATCCTGGATTCGCCTCCATTTGGCTTCTGGGCTCCACCTCCGCACTGGCGACTGCCACCGACAACTTCGCCTCCACTGGCTCATTGGGCTGCGAATCTCTGGGCCCGATCCTCAGACTCAAGCCGCCGCATTCCAGCGTGCAGCCCATCCTGGCCAAGAAATCCCAGCCCAGTACCAGATCATCGATCACACCTGGTAATAAGAGCAGTGGCATGACGACCTGCTGTGCCCCTAGCCTGATTTCCAACTCCAACGCTGCCTCCACTTGACAACAACTGCCGTCCGCCAACCGGATGCGCCTCCGTGTGGGGCGCAGCACACCAAATCCTCGGTGCCTGCCTGCCAGTTTCTCACTCACGAAACTGCTGGTGGCTCCCGTGTCGATCGTAGCCTTATGCTCCTCTGCTCTGATAGCTACGATCGCCGAGATCTGTGTGCCTTCATCCACGAGCTGGCCTATCAGTGCCTGGGGCCGCCGCGACGCTGCTCCCGCTCGCCCCTGGATGGCGGGTGCCTCAGCCCGTTTCCCGACTGGCAACAGGCAATCGTTCTCACACCAATGCGCCCACATTGCCAGCAAAACTTAAGCGCTTCATTGCGGCATTCCACGGCGAAGTGGCCCTCCTGGCCACACATACGGCACGCCCTGGCAGGATTCGGGATGTGCGCCTTGGCCCTGCCACACCAGTTCTTGGTGCCGGCCGTGGACACGCTTCTTCGGCGGCCATTCTGCGGTGGTAGGTGGACTCACCTTCGCATTCAGCGTCGCCCATAGCCATAAATCTGGGCTTGCTCTGCCTGTTTTGCTGCCTCAGCTTCTCCCGATCCCTCTCCAAGTCCTCGAACTCGTCCGCCAGCATCATCAGCTCCGTCAGGCTCCGGAACTGGTAAGGCCGAGCATAAGCGCGCAGATCCGGCAAGCTGCCATTATATATCAGCTTCATCTCCCGATCCGCCGCATAGCGTAGTGGCCTCATCAGGGTCTGCATTTCCACCATATACAGCTTGAACGCCTCACCCAGCATCTGCTTCCGCCTCGAGACTTCCTCCTTAATGTTCTCCAGGTAGTCTCTCGGCAAGAAAAATCTCTGGAAGCTGCTCACGATTATTGGCCACGTACCATTTCAGGGCCATGCCTTTGAGCAGCTCCGGCATCGCCCTCGGGATCAGGTCCAGATTTAGGCCATATGTGTCGGCCGACCACTCCACCTGCTCCAGAAATTCCAGAGGCTTCGATGTGCCATCAAATCGGAAGCCCCATTCGCGCACCTGTTTGGCCACCTTGGAATACTCGAGCCCTGCCAAACTCGGCTCTCGCGTCCTCATTTCGGGCTGTGGAGTGGATGTGGCTCTCCAGGGTCCTTGCTGGGTCTCATTAAGGCGGGCAGCGGCGGCACTAGTGGATGGCAGTGATACTCGCGGGCCTTGTGTCCTCTCCTCTCGATCCTCCAGATACTCTTCCTCGACGGCGGTCAACATTTCCTCTCTTCGTGGCGACCGTCGCCCATGGAGGGCTGCAATGTCGGCGAGCCTCAGGGAAAATGGAATCCTTCTCTCGTGCTCGTCGACCCACTCGCCGAATTGCCTCCGCATTGTGTCCAGAGTGCCTGACAGGCTCACTCCGAACTCCAGGCCGTAGCGTATCACCTCCTCTTTCTTAAGGTTATATACCCACGCTCGCACCATATTTATATTTGTCTAAAAGCAATTAAATCGACTCTATTTATCGCAGGGCCCCACGTTGGGCGCCAGTTGTAACGAACCTTCGGTTTGCCCCGAGTTTAAGCCGGGCCGCACTCAGCCGACTGTGTGTTCGTGCCAACAAATTTATATGTTGGGCGCCTGCCGATAAATAATAAGTCCTGCTTTTAGATTTAATAATATAAACTGGTTTATTCACGTTGGTATAAGTTAACGTAAGAAGAGTCTCTGCAGTACAGTCGTCGATTGCGGTTCTTTTACCGCTACTTTGCATTCTTCTTTCGTCTTCTTTTTGATCGCTACGTTTATTATTGCGCTTTAGTTTTAGTTTCATCTCTATAAGTTAACGTAAGAAGAGTCTCTGCAGTACAGTCGTCGATTGCGGTTCTTTTACCGCTACTTTGCATTCTTCTTTCGTCTTCTTTTGGATCGCTACGTTTATTATTGCGCTTTAGTTTTAGTTTCATTTTTATATTCAAATAGACAAGTCGCTTCGCTGCGACAAATTAAAGAAAACAAATCGTTCTTTAACTGGCGCCCGAGCAGGGACCAGCGCGTACAATAGAATACCCAGTTTCTAAGTGCGTAATCGGTATAACAATATAGCCCCAAAGTGTTCATACGTTTTTACCGTCGCTGGTTCAAATAATTCTCGCAGTGAAACTCCCATAAATTCATTTGTGGCTGCGAAATTATTAAAATTAGGCACGACAATTAAACAATTATTAAGTGCCAAAACAAACAGCGCGACAATAAAACAATTATTAAGCGCCAAACAACAAAAAATAATTAAAGCACAACAATAACGCAACTATTACGTGCCAAGCAGCAACCGTCAAGGCTATAAGACCCGCTCCTAGCCAACCACTGGATGAAGTGAAGGCCCCGAAACCAGAGTAGGACAACACGACACCAAAAAGGAGATTTTCGACCTTCCGCAGAGGATGACCACAGCTGCTATAATATTGCAAGTTAAAATAAGAACAAGTAAGAACGTTGCTGTCGGACGCAACCCACAGCGAAATACTATTTCACGCCCCAACAGCACACAGGGGCATCTATCACATTACATTTTTTAAAATTTAACCTTAAATCCCCACTGTCGCCGCTTAAATTAGCTACAGATTAAAACTTTTCATTGGAGGTAGCCAGACAGTTTCAATTAGAATCGAAGCTTAGAGATGCCACCTCTCTCGATTTATCTCGATTGCCTTACCTTAGCAAGAACACGCACCTAAATCGAGAGATGTGGCATCTCCCCAAATAAGAGAGGTGGCAGCTCCCAAAATGAGAGAGGTGGCAACTCAGAAAATATGATATACATAAGTTCGTTGGCGAGGTGTGGCATCGAACCCCGGTGCGGTCATGTTGATATTTTTGTTACATTTTCTTAATTTAGTTATTTTTTATTAATAAAATATTCTTTTCTAACACATATATATAATTTGGGAAATCAAAAGACAAGGTCAAAGGTCACAAAGTCATTATGTGGCGCGTTATTGGCTCAGAAGCTGCAGATGTTTCAGTTTTGATTTGCCACGCCCCCAGTGGCCGTAGACAAATAATTTTTGGCATGTGCATAGAGTGGGCGTTTAAGAATATAACTGTAAAGTTTGGATGCTTACATTCGAAAAATGCAAAAATTACAGGGTATTTTTCTGTATGTCACGCCCCTTTTGGGGCGTAACAATAATTTTTGGGGAATCGGAGGCCCTCAGTAACCTAGCATCCAATTTTGAAGCTTCTAGCACTAAAACTGTGGGAGATATAAGCTGATATTTGTTGCCACGCCCCCTGAAGGCGTAGATATATCCGCCATAGCTTATCGGTCGTGGGATATTAACCCGAGTATATATACCAAGTCTCAAGTCTCTAGCATCAATAGTGCTCAAAATATAACGAAACTAGTAAAATCACTATATATTCAGATCCGATTTGCCACGCCCCTAGTAGGCGTGGCCATAAAAATTTTTGGGCGATCTTTATAGGATCGTAACAGTAACCCACGTGCCAAATTTGGGCGTTCTAGCTTTAAAACTGTAGAAGATACAGTTTGACCCGATTTGCCACGCCCCCAATGGGCGTAGATATATCCGCCATAGCTTTTTGATTTTGGGATGTCGACATGAGTGTTCAGTTAAAGTCTCAACTCTCTAGCCCTTTTAGAAGTAGTATTTCTGAGATACAGGGAAAAGCATTTTCCGATTTGCCACGCCCCTAGTGGGCGTATCGGGAAAATCTTGACACTTTATCAGACGAGGGTATACACGAGCATATATTTCAAATATTCCCAATATACCATATCACTACGTGAAATAGTATAAAAACCAGATCGATTCAGCTGATTTGAGATTGAATTCATCTGAGACATAGAAATAGAAAGTAATTCATCAAAGAAAAAATGATCAATTGTAGGAATAAGGGAACTTGAACTAGGATTAGAGATCTGGAAACATTAATGCAAGAGTCATCATTAATAAAAACCAGATCAAGCCATCGGTTCAGCTGATTTGAGATTGAATTCATCTGAATTCATTGAATTCGGATTGAATTCATCTTGAGCTTAGAATTCAGACCACGAACGTTTTGTTATATTAAGGAAATCTGTGAAGAAGGTTGAACTGTTTTTAGTTTTTTGGCACAATATTGGATGAAGTACCGAAGAAGGGTTTAGCAAAACCGGAGACAGCCTAGTTCGACTCTTATGATTAAATTCATGCACAACTACATGAGGAGGCCAAAACTTGGCGTCACTTGGCGTGAAGAATACAGATGAAACGTTGATTTTAAAAGAAGCAATTTAACGAGCAGTTCCAAAATTGAACTTCGATATAGAGACTTTAGCTTTTGATTTACTAGAAATAAAAGCAGAAACAGCTTCACATGACGTGTCAGATGAAAGCCTGGATAAGAACACTTGCTTTCGGGGAGAGACGACAGATAAAGTAGGTATAGTAAGTGTGGGAGAAATGGCCAGAGAGTTGTTCATAGTATGAGCAACAGAGGGAGACAACGGGGTTGGAATAAGTAAAGACTCTGGGATATCCACTACTGGTGTCCCTGACGCACTACCAGAGGGTGGAATCGCAAGAGAGTCTGAACAAGGTGTAGAAGGCGCTAATAAATTTGGAGACAAAGGTATAAAAGGTGGTACCAACTGAGAGGCCGTCAACGTCTCAGCTTGAGAAGATTCAAAATCATATTGATTTAATAATTTATCACCAGCATCTAGTTCACTAGATAACTGTTTAGATATTTTATTAAGTTTTAAAAATTGAACCCGCACCGAATTAAACATTTTTGAAAAATTTATTTGTTTTTCCAAACAACTTGGACAAGACTACAGTATGTCGCCACAACCAATTTTAGCAGTGGACATGACCTTATCATAATCCCGCCCTGTAAGGCCAGCACATTTACTGTGCATCATATTCTCACACAACCAGCAATTAATGAATTGCATTTGTGAAGAATCAGAAGTTTGCCGCAGCGAGCAAGTTTTTTTACAACAGGTCATATTGGCAATTAAGATTCAAGAAACTAAAACAAAAGATTAGAAACACAAGGAAAAAAATCGCAAGCCAAAGAGAGTATTTATGTATTTAGAGAGCGACTCACAACAACAAAACGGGGGTTTAGATAAAGACAATGAAACAAGCGCAAAGCAAAGAGAGGGTTAAAGCGTTGAGACAATCTACTCAAAACAACAAAAACAGCTGATTGCACACACCAAAAAAACTGAGAAAATGAAATGCAGAATGCAAGTAAAAACAGAAACTACCGACGCTGCACAGATCAAATTCCAAACCACTTCACAAAAATAAGTAAAAATAAATAAAAAACACCGCGGATTACACCTTGCACAAATGCACAACAGTGACTAATGGTTCAAAAACCAATATCAACAGTGAACGAAATTTAATATTTAATAAAATCACTAAACAAAATAAAAGCCACGGAGAACAAAACTGAAACTTTCAAACTGAGAATTCAATTGACTTTTCTGATGCCGCTGCGACTTGGATTCTCTGTAATCTCTCCCAATATACGTCTGCATTGCCTCGGATCAAGTGCATGATTACGGCATCTTTTTAAATTGTTTAAGTTTCCCTGGGTATCCTTTTTTTGTTCAAAAAGTACACAGTATTAAGCGAAATTTTGTTCATCATTGCCAAGGCCGATGCGGAGGTTCCACCCTTGAATTTTGTTACGATCTCCGATCGAACCTCAATAGAAAGTTCTTTGGTTTTTACCATTTTAATTTCGAGACAATAGCAAAGTATTATGCACTTGCTAAACTATACTTTGAGGAAGCCAATCAAAGAATAAATGCTACTTTTGCACTGCTCAAATAATTATGACACGCATAAAATGTGTTCAAATAATTTTGAAAAGAGATGAGCAATTTTTCGTTTGCTTTGGTTTTGTCGTATGTGCCGTTATTTTTATCACTTCTTTCATATGCTTCTAGACAGACTGAACTTTCTAACGGTATGCATCTTTTGCACATCAGACTAACAACAACAACAACCGCTGCCAAAGTGCAAAGTGAAAAAAAAAAACAAGTAAGAGTGCTCTAGTCGAGACTGCTCGACAAAGAGAAGAACTCGAAGAACTGCGATTCCTAAGAGCCGCTAACATTCTCCGTTACTTTTATATGTATGTACATATGTAGCAAGCAATAGATACACACACACAGACGCACGCACAAGAACACACACACAGACGCACGCACCAACACACAATCTGCTAACTGTGCATTATGACTCATCAGCTTCGCTGCTGCTGCAAGACGCCGATAATATGAGATATTAAATGTTTAATGACTTTTTTTCTAGTCGAACGATTTTGATCAAATTTTGATCATATGTGTGTATGTGCCAAAGCACTCTAGTACTTGAAAGTCTCTAGTACTTGAAATACGTGATTTAGCAATTTGAGGCGAAGGGGCAATTTGAGGGCGTGGCATCCAAAATTTAACAAAAACCGAAATTGCAGAAGGCTCAAATAACACTAAATGCAAAATTTGAAGACTCTAGCTAGAAAGATGAATTAAATAGAATTTTATAACTAAATGAAGATATCGGTCTTTAATCGATAACATTAAAACGATGATAGTTATCGAATATTTGAAACAAACTCGATCGAATCGTACTATATACGAACTTCCAACAAAAATTTGAAGTCTCTAGCTCTTATATCTTCTGAGATCGACGCGTTCAAACATACGGACAGACGGCCAGACGGACAGACGGACAGACAGACAGACGGACAGGGCTAAATCGACTCGGCTTCTCTCCCTGATCAAGAATATATATACTTTGTGGGGTCTGCCACGCCTCCTTCTGCCTGTTACATACATTTTCACAAAACCATTATACCCTTTTTTCCCATTTTCAATGGGTTCAGGGTATAATTATGTTGCTCAAATACTTTTGAACATGTCTATATATACATATGATTTTGGGATGTCGACATGAGTGTTCAGTTAAAATCCCAACTCTCTAGCCCTTCTAGAAGTAGTGTTTCTGAGATACAGGAAAATGCATTTTCCGATTTGCCACGCCCCTAGTGGGCGTATCGGGAAAATCTTGACACTTTATCAGACGAGGGTATACACGAGTATATATTTCAAATTTCAAGTCTCTAGCTTCAATAGCGTCGAAATGGTTTGCGTTCATACGGACAGACGGACAGACGGACGGACAGCATGACGGACATTGCACAAAACCAATATACTATATCACTACGTGAAATAGTATAAAAAGTAATCAAAAATAGAATTAAAAGAGAGAGAAAAAAAAAATAATAATAAATAAATAAAAACAAGTAAGAAAACTCTAGTCGAGACCGCTCGACTAAGAGATCCCTGAACCCTGCGAAGAACCGCTATTCCAAACATTATTTGTTTTTTTTATGTACACATGCATATGTATGTCCATTGCAAGCAAAGCATACACACACATACACAGACGAACGCACACACACACGCCAGTCGGTGCGTCAGCTGTTCTTTGGCTGCTTTGTATGGGAATGCTATGGGAAATTTAATGTTTAATAACTGTTTTTCTAGAGTAACGATTTTGATCAAACTTGTTGGGCGTGATCATGTCATCCATATGTATGTATGTGCCAAAGCACAAGTCTCTAGTATTTGATATACGGGAGTTACAAATTTGAGGCGAAGGGGGCGTGGCATCCAAAATTTAACAAAAACCGAAATTGCGTAAGGCTCACATAACACTAAATGCAAAATTAAAAGACTCTAACTATGAAGATGAATTAAATAGAATTTTATAACTAAATGAAGATATCGGTGTTTAATCGATAACATTAAAATTAAGACAGTTATCGATTTTTTTTAACAAACTCGATCTTTTCGTGCTATACAGGAACCTACATAAAAAATTCCAGGTCTCTAGCTTTTATAGGTTCTGAGAACGACGCGTTCATACATACGGACAGACGGACGGACGGTCGGACGGACGGACGGACGGACGGACGGACGGACGGACGGACAGACGGACAGGGCTAAATCGACTCGGCTACTCTCCCTGATCAAGAATATATATACTTTATGGGGTCTGCCACGCCTCCTTCTCCCTGTTACATACATTTCAACAAAAACATTATACCCTGATTTTCCCATTTTCAATGGGTTCAGGGTATAATTAAATATTTGTGTTAAAGATAGAAATAGATCAAATAAGTAATCAAAAACAAAATTAAATAAAATTAAAAGTAAATAAAAAAAAAAAAAAAAAAAAAAAAAAAAATAATAATTACAGTTAATCATGGCAAACCCAAATAACTTAATAAGACCATCATTGCTGTCCGATGATGCGTCATCCTCCAGACCAACACCCCCCAATAACGACCAAATGACTATAGAGCAACTAACACAACTAGTTTCGAAAATTGTCATCGAGACTCTAGCAAAAAACAATACAGCCCAGACGTATCAATCAGACCCGAATATAGTAATAGAATATCTGAATTAGACAAGGTACCAGATATAGTCAAAGGCTTAAGAGAATTCAATGGAAATCCAGCTGAGTTTAGCTCCTGGAAGAAGAGTGTTGACAGAATAATGGAAATTTATACCGGACAGGAAGGTAGCCCTAAATATTTCGGCATCCTTCATACAATAAGAAACAAAATAACCGGACTAGCAGATACAGCATTAGAATCTTACAACGTACCACTCAACTGGAGTGCCATTACCAAATGCCTGACTTTACATTACGCTGATAAGAGGGATATTACAACCCTAGAATATCAGATGACTGGACTGACTCAAGGTAATCAATCTGTTGAAGAATTCCATTCAGACGTTTATAAACATTTATCACTCATTCTTAACAAAGTGGGTTGTATGAATGTGACCAAAGAATCTGAGCGATTACTAACCAAAGTATATCGTGATAAGGCACTTGACACTTTCGTAAGAGGTCTCCAAGGTGATCTTCCTAGACTTCTAGGAATTAAAGAACCCACCGACTTGCCACAAGCCCTTCATTTATGCCTCAAGTTAGAAAATCAAAAGTATGTCGCCTCCCAAACCAACCAAAAAGGCCGTATGCAATCATTCCGAGCTCCTCCAATAACACAAAATAACATGCCACGTCAACCAATTCAATCTTATAGACCAAACCCCAGTTTTCAACAAAATAAAACAACACCTTATGGACAGCAGTTCAGGCAACAGCCAAGTTATACCTTCCCAATAGCACATCCTCGTCCGTCCGGACAACAATTCTCTCAACAGCCAAACTACAGTTATCCTGTAGCACCCCCTCGTCCGTCTGAACCAAAACCTTACCCTCGTCCTGAACCTATGGACGTAGATAAGTCTATACAAACAAAGCAGGTTAACTATGTCAATCGCCCAAATTTCGATATGGGAAAACGACCTCCATACAACACAGGACCAGAATTAAAAAAACCACGAAATTATAATATAGAAACAGCCGAAGAGAACGAAAATCAAACTCACATAGAAGAACAAAGACAGGCGGAATTGGAACAATACGGTAACGAACACTATGCAGACGTAGAAAATCTAGCCGACAACTCACCACACGAGTACGAATACTCGACAGAAGAATACCAAGTTGGACATTCAGACATACATTTTTTAGAATAAAGTCCTCCTCACTTCCATACTTTGAATGCAAGCTTGGAGGAGGAAAGACCTTGAAAATTTTAATTGACACTGGCTCGAACAATAATTATATCAAACCAAATTTAGTAAAAAACCCAAAAGAAAATATAGAACCATTCGATGCAATCTCTGTAGGAGGTAACATAAAAATAACACAGCACATAGAAGCAAATCTGTTTGACATTAAGGACGTAAGAATTAAATTCTTTCTACTGCCGACTCTAAAATCATTCGATGCCATTCTAGGAAACGATAGTCTTAAGCAGCTAAATGCAGTAATCTTTTCTAACAACAACATTATGACTCTAAAAAACAAATACAATATTCCCATCAAAGAGAAACGAATACAAGCAGTTAATAATTTAAACATTAGAACTGAACACATGTCTAAAGAACAACTCACTAGCATTACAAATTTAACAAAGAAATTCTCGAGTTTATTTTCAAAACCCAATGACAGATAATCATTTGCCACCTGTGTCCAAGCAGAAATAAGAACCACCTCAGACGCTCCAATTTATACGAAATATTACCCTTATCCCATGTCTTTACAAGGAGAAGTAGAAGCACAAATACAAAAACTGTTAGACGACGACATAATACGCCCCTCTCGTTCTCCATATAACTCTCCTGTAATAATAGTACCAAAAAAGTTAGACGCATCTGGCGAAAGGAAATATAGATTAGTCATTGACTATAGGAAGTTAAATTCCATAACCATCGCCGATCGGTATCCCATACCAGAAATAAACGAGGTATTAGCACAGCTAGGGGACAACAAAATATTCTCCGTACTTGATTTGAAAAGCGGATTTCATCAGATCCTATTAAAAGAAAAAGACATAGAGAAAACTGCCTTCTCCATAAAAAATGGAAAATATGAGTTTAAACGACTCCCCTTTGGTTTGAAAAACGCGCCATCCATATTTCAAAGAGCCTTAGATGACATACTAAGGCAACACATAGGAAAAATCTGCTATGTGTACATAGACGACATAGTCGTGTTCAGCAAAGATGAAAAATCCCATCTAGATCACCTCGAAACAATATTCCATACGCTCCACGAAGCTAACATAAAATGCCAAATAGACAAATGCGAATTTTTTAAAACTAGAGTAGAATTTTTAGGTTTTGTTATTTCAGATAAAGGCATAGAAACTAACAAAAAGAAGGTAGAAGCAATTGCCAACTATCCACCACCAAACACGCTTAAACAACTTCGGTCATTTCTCGGCCTATCCGGCTACTATCGCCGTTTCATCAAAGATTATGCAAAACTAGCAAAACCTCTCACCTCGTTGTTACGTGGTGAGGACGGCAGAATATCAAAGCAAGCTTCAAATAAGATATCCATAAAATTAGATTCAGTTGCCCTAGAGGCATTTTATAAATTGAAAAGTTCATTAATATCAGACGATGTTATTCTCAAATATCCCGACTTCAAAAAAGAATTTCACCTGACTACCGATGCCTCGAATCACGCAATCGGTGCAGTTCTCTGCCAAGACGGACACCCTATTTCTTTCATATCTAGAACATTGTGTAAAGCAGAAGAAAATTACGCAACAAATGAAAAAGAAATGTTAGCTATCGTTTGGGCTCTAAAGTCCCTCAAGAATTACCTTTACGGAAATTCAAAAGTCAAAATATTCACAGACCACCAACCTCTTACACATTCCCTTAGTAGTTGGCATGGGAACGCCAAAATTAAAAGGTGGAAGGCAATCTTAGAAGAATACGACTACCAGCTAGTTTATAAGCCAGGTAAAGAAAATATAGTCGCCGATGCATTGTCCAGAACCCCTAACCAATTAAATAACCAAATAAATTCAATGACAGCCACCATTCATAGTGCAGATAGTTCAGGCCATCATCTGATACCAAGCCTTCAAGCCCCTATCAACGTTTATAAGAATCAAATCATAATTGCAAAGGAAAACAAAGAAACTTACGAATTTAGCATTCCGTTCCCCACCTTCCATAGACACTACATCGCGAGAAACAATTTTCAGAAACCGACCTTATCAGCTTACTAAAAAAGTACTTAAACCCATCCGTTATAAACGGAATTCTCACAACTGAAGACATCATGGCCAAGCTACAGAATATCTACCCGTCTCACTTCAATACTTTCAAAATACGATTTTCACAGAACAGAATTATAGATTTAGAAAAAGACTCGGATCAAGAGGAAGAAATATTAAAAACACACAATAGAGCACATAGAAACGCATACGAAAACCAAAAACAGATCGCGGAAAAGTATTACTTCCCAAGAATGAAAGCCAAAATTACAAACATAGTGAAACAATGTAAGGTTTGCAAAGAAGAAAAATACGATAGACGACCAACAAACCCAAGTCTGAAGGAAACACCGATACCCGAGTATCCTGGCCACATCATTCATATAGACATTTATTCTACCGAAAAGCACCTCGTGCTCACTGCAATAGACAAATTCTCAAAGCTTGCGCAAGGTAGAATTATAAAATCTAAAGCTATAGAAGATATCAGACAACCATTACATGAAATACTTTTCTACTATGGAGTACCAAAATTTGTAGTAGTAGATAACGAAAAATCACTTAATTCGGCTTCCATCTCTTTCATGATGAAAGATCAGCTCAACATTGAAGTATTCAAAGTACCACCATATAAGAGTTCAGTAAACGGGCAGATAGAACGACTACACTCCACTTTATCAGAAATAATGAGATGTCTTAAAAGAGAACGAAAAGATAGAAACTTCGCAGATCTCCTGCAAAGAGCTATTTACGAGTATAACAATTCCATACATTCAGTCACTAAACAACGCCCACTAGATATTTTCTTTGGCAGAAAGATTACAACAGACCCCGAACAATTCGAACAAGCACGCAAAGATAACATAACAAAGCTAAAAGAACAACAGACCAAAGATTTAAAATATCATAACCAATCTAGAAACCCTATACTAACCTACAAAACTGGACAGATAATTTACGTAAAAATCAACACACGACTAGGATCTAAACTTTCCCCCAGATACAAAAAAGAAATAGTTAAAGAAGACAACGGCACAACCATAAAAACAGAGTCAGGAAAAATAGTACATAAAAGCAATATTAAAAATGACTTTTCTCTACAGGATACTGGGAGTAATCCCAATACAGGCACGAGTGGAAATGACTAATTATACAAATAGTCACATACTCACCCTTCATGACGGATTAGGTAACTAGCTCCTCAACCAGGATAATTCATTTGATAGACGTATTACAACAAAAAAACAAGTAAGAAAACTCTAGTCGAGACCGCTCGACTAGGGTATACCCTGAACCCTGCGAAGAACCGCAATTCCAAACAATCTCCGTTTCTTTAATATACATAAGTTTATATATATGTTCATTACAAACAACACATACACACACACATACACAGGCGCAAGCACTCACAAGCGCAAATCGTTGCGTCAGCAGTTCTTTGGCTGCTGTTTGCATGGCAATGCTATGGGAAATTAAATGTTTAATAACTTTTTTTTCTAGAGTAACGATTTTGATCAAACTTGTTGGGCGTGATCACGTCATCCATATATATGTATGTGCCAAAGCACAAGTCTCTAGTATTTGATATACGGGAGTTACAAATTGGGGGCGAAGGGGGCGTGGCACCCAAAATTTAACAAAAACCGAAATTGCGTAAGACCCAAATAACACTAAATGCAAAATTTGAAGACTCTAGCTAGAAAGATGAAATAGATAGAATTTTTTAGCTTAATTTAGATTTTCGTTTTTAATCGATAACAATAAAACGATAACAGTTATCGAATTTCTGAAACAAACTCGATATGCGCGCCCTATACAGGGACCTACAAAAAAAAATTTGAAGTCTCTAGCTATTGTAAGTTCTGAAATCGACGCGTTCATACATACGGACAGACGGACAGACGGACAGACGGACAGACGGACAGACGGACAGACAGACAGACAGACGGACAGGGCTAAATCGACTCGGCTTGTCTCCCTGATCAAGAATATATATACTTTATGGGGTCTGCCACGCCTCCTTCTGCCTGTTACATACATACGCCTTCCAACAAAAACATTATACCCTGATTACCCATTTTCAATGGGTTCAGGGTATAAAAAAAAAAAAAAAGGCTTTGGACAAACTTGCAAATCACATAGACATAGTCGCTATAGAAGATAACCTAAATAAACTCATTCAGAATACTAACCAACAAACCATCATAAACACACAATTTCAACAACGAATAAATAATTTCACTTAAATTAACAATATTTTAACTAACGCCATTCAAAAACATTCGTACCCTACTAACAATTTAGATACTAACATACAAATACAAATCCGTCTGACTAAAGAGGAAATAACAAACATAAAATACGCCATACAATGGGCTAAACTAAACATAGTAAACAGCATCCTTTTAAATGATAAAGATTTAGGCCTAATACAAAAACAAATAAATAAAGCCGAAATAGATCTAACAATAGAAGAGATGCTAGAGTTAGCAGACGTATCCGTCTTACGTAATAATACCATAATCTTATATGTTGTCAAAATTCCAAATCTAGAAAATATAAATTATGAGAATATAATTATTAGACCTATAGTTAACAACAATACTATGTAAACTTACAATTCAAAGAAATTTTCAAACATAAAAACACAATGTTAGGATTAAGAAACAGCTGTATAACTTATAACAACATCAAAATTTGTAATCAAAAAGATTTAATAGATTTAAGAGAAAACGAAATTAATGTTAGGAAAAGATGCAAAATGCGACTACAGCAACGCAGACCACATCGAAAGCTTAGAAGAAATCCAAGAAGACATCATACTACTTTACAACTTCCAAGGCATAATAAAGTGGGAGGACACCGATCAAAAATTCCAAGGCACTTTACTGATAATATACCACAACTGCTCCATCACGATCAATGACCGAATATTCTCCAATACAGAAGAAACACGAATTTTCAATCCACCAACATCCCGTTTTTCTGACACTTGAGGACAACTGTCAAATTGAGGGTGGAAGAGTTAACGTAAGAAGAGTCTCTGCAGTACAGTCGTCGATTGCGGTTCTTTTACCGCTACTTTGCATTCTTCTTTCGTCTTCTTTTGGATCGCTACGTTTATTATTGCGCTTTAGTTTTAGTTTCATTTTTATATTCAAATAGACAAGTCGCTTCGCTGCGACAAATTAAAGAAAACAAATCGTTTTTTAACTTATGTAACTATTTTAGTACAGCAAAGTGATTTCTTAGGCTATAGCTGTACACGGCTAAGCCCGCAGGATTCGTAGGTGCCGTGAGGAGCACTTCGGCTAACGAGCGGTTACCCTCTGAGCCGTCTAGAGGTTGCAGAACACTCCAGAGTACGCCAGGATACGCACACACACACGCCAGTCGGTGCGTCAGCTGTTCTTTGGCTGCTTTGCATGGCAATGCTATGGGAAATTAAATGTGTAATAACTTTTTTTCTAGAGTAACGATTTTGATCAAACTTGTTGGGCGTGATCATGTCATCCATATGTA